>JASGXE010005240.1:0-43742 GCA_030068105.1 Sinentomon sp. SZTP_YWyxl
GCAAAATTTTTCTCACAAAATTCGTGGTAAATTTTTCTCAAAATTTGATCAAGTGAGTGAAATTGGGCGATAACTAGACGACAAATCGATGGGCATGCCTTTTTTTGGTATTGGAATGACAATGGCCTTTTTCCAATCGCTTGGGAAGTTTCCCTCTTTGCAAATTAGCCGGAAAAGGTGAGTGAACACGGGAGCCAGTGAGGGGGCCAGCTCTTTAAGAAGCTTTGCCGGAATGCCATCAGGTCCAGATCCCTTTTTTGGGGAAAGCGATCGGAGAAGCTTAAATACGCCTGAATAAGATATCAATAAAACATCTCTTGGGCCAGGTGGAAAAACACTTGTTGCAGTTTCAGAGGTTGAAGGTTGTGGCGAAGGAGAGAAAAACACTGCAGAAGAAGCTATTGAGCATTTCTGATAATTCAAGTGGGTTGGAAATGTTGTTGCCTGAGTGATTTTTCAATGTTCTCAGGTGGGTCTTATCAGATTTCAGGGATTTAATATACCCCCAGAAGCCCTGGCAGTGTTGGCTGGACAGAGCGATGTCAATAAAATTACTAAAGAGTTCAGAATTTAGCTGTGCACATTCTCTACTCAGAAGCTCATAGGATATAGCATCATCATGATTGCTGGATTTTTTAGCACGAGCGTGAGCTAGTCGCTTTTTGGCGAAGAGTTTCTTCAACTTGCGATTTACCCAGGGGAACTTGGCCTTGTGTGTGACTTTCCGAGGTGGGATCTGACTCAGAATTGAAAGTAGAGTGTTTCTGATGACACACCACAGACTTTCAACATTTCGTGAGCCAAAGAACGGAAAAGAGAAAAATGGGTTTGATTTCATAACAACATTCAATTTTGCCCAGTTGACCACGCGAAAATTACGAAAAGTTGGGCCCGTCTCTTGAGAAATCAGACCCATTCTCGTTTTGTCCTGGCTCTGCAAGATGACGGCGTCATGGTCGGAAATACCTGGAACAACGGAAACAGAAAAGCAAGGGGAGTCAAAGTTGCACAGAGCAACATCAAGAATCGAGGAACAGCGTTCGGTGGATCTGGTGGGAAGGTGAACAAGTTGATTCAATGAAAAGGTCAAAACAAGTTCCTCGAAGAATTTGTCATTAGACGAATATTGAGCCGGGGGAATTACGGTTTTAAGGGGTCGATCCATAGGGCAAAGAACTGCTTGGGCATTTGTTGCATTAAAATCGCCACAAATCAAGATTTTTTCGTTGGCAGTGACTCTAGCACAAAGTGAGTCATACAAATCATCGAAAATTTGACTATTTCGTGGGTGTCCTGGAGGTAAATAAATGGCAGCAAGTGATAGGGTAAAATATCTACAGACCCTTATCGAACACCACACGATCTCGAGGTCGCTAGAGAAGGGAGTAGGATTATCGACTAAAGAACTATCCAAGGAAGAATGTATGGCGAGAAGCACACCCCCACCACGTGAGTTGAAGGGGCGATCTTTCCTATAGATTTTGAATTCAGAAGGAAATATTTCAGAACTGACAATGTCCGGTTTCAACCATGTCTCAGATAGAACTATGACATTTGCGCGTCGAGCGTTCACCAACTCTAACAGATCAACTCGCTTTTCAAGTCCGACCACAGAACGGCAGTTAAGAATAACGATGGTTAGTTGGGTACTTGAAGGGGAAGCGATAGGCCTTGGGAAGCGATAGGCCTCACACATAAAAACAAATTCTGAGCTGAAAACAAAATCCCAACAGAGACTGGTTGGTACAGGTAAGAAAGTGTGCAAAGTGTGGAAGGAACATGCAAAGGCAAATCTCCAAAAATGGGGGGTCGGAGACCAATTTCGATTCCTACAGCATGCAGAACCCAAAACAGGTTAACGCCCCAAACTAATTGAAACACCCTGTATAAAATAAACTTCTGGTTCTTTTTAGGAAATGCATTTCCCTGAAGGAGAGGAGGGAAACTCCCACTTCAACCCCAACTCTATGGTCATCCCAAGAAAATGACAAAAATAAAATTCTTCAATCCTTCCTAGTTTCTAACCAGATGTCCAAATGATCTAAATGCCATTTCTGCACCAATATCCTCTCCCATAGCAATCAGTGCAATTCCAAGAACAGCAATCGACTGTTGGGCTGATAAATCAGGTGATAAGTCATCTTTCTTCTCTTTTTCTTCTTTCTTATCAGCTTTTTTGGCATCCTGAAAAACAGGCAATTAATTATGCAAGTTAGTGTTTGAGTGAAGTGAAATTCAAAGCTCAGAGGCAGGTGGGCACTTAACGAGTTGTTTTTTTTATCCCCGTAAAACATAATTTTGCGGGTATAAAATACTCGAAGTGGAGCCCTTAGTAGAAATGTTTTTCGACTCACAAAATGGTGTGTTTCACGGAAGACAAAAATCATGCTTTGCTCCATTTCCCGTGCCTGCCTGTCATCATTCGAGATCATCTCAAATCTGGATTTGATTTGAGATGAATCATGATGAATGCAGAGTCAGGTGATTGGAGTCAGTCAGAGGGTACTCACCTCAAAAAAACAGACATTTACGTCTTACGACCACCTTGACACTTAGCAAGAAGTTCTTGTAGTTGTACGCAATACTTTCACACATAAAAACAAATTCTGAGCTGAAAACAAAATCCCAACAGAGACTGGTTGGTACAGGTAAGAAAGTGTGCAAAGTGTGGAAGGAACATGCAAAGGCAAATCTCCAAAAATCACTGATCAATAAAATCATTTTTGACCAAAACGTCTCAACGATTTTTTTTTCAGTTCTGCATCTAATTCAAATTGTGAAATTTGTGAAATTTGCTAATTTATTTCAGAAGATGCAGGAATAACAAAATCACGAATACGCCTATATAAAATGTGATTCAAAAGTGAATTTATGGATCCTCATTTTAAAGTTATTGCTCCAATTCCACAATTCCAGTAGACATTAAAATTGATGTGTGACGTTGCTGGGGTAAAAAAGAAAACCAAGAATATTAATAATCTGTCACCACATTTGGCCTTCCCTCCCCCTTGGATTGCCATGATCATGGACATGCGTTAGGAGCCTAAAGGGGGGACAAATGAGGATGTTCCTTTTTGAAAAATGCTCAAAAGAGAAGGCAGCACAGTGGGCAGACACCTCTTTCAGCTGATGATTCATTCCTGTTTGTATTCATATTCATGACATTGGTCTTAACTTAACCTACCTTATTTTCCTTTGCTGCAGTTGCATCAAAATGAGCAACACAAATGTGAAGTAACGACTGAATCTTCAAAACATTTCCCGTACCAGCATAAGCACAAATTTCAACCAATGTCGTTGCAACTGACTTGAAAGGCTCTTGCAATACTTCCAGTGCCACCAGAGTTGCTTCCACAGAATCTTGCTTCCCTGAGAACAAGAAAAAAATGAAAATCCACACCGAACGTCAGGCCATAAAAAAATGAAATTTCAAAGAAATAAACGTTTCATGTTGTGAAGAGGGCTAAGAGCTGTGAAGGGTTCAAGGAGACAGATATTTTGTGGAACTGCAAGTGCACAACAATTCTTGAGCTTTTCAGAAATAGGTAATCATTTTTAAAGAAAAAGACACATTGCCAAACGGCTGCAGGCGACTCTGACGTCAAGTCTCACTGACCTCAATCCAACATACAAATACCTGGCTAATACCAACAAAAATTACCAAACCCAATGCCAATGAGTGTGTGGAGTTAATGCCCTACGCACTCTGCAAAAACAGCCTGCAGTGTAAGAAGATTAAAATGGTATGATTGATCAAACATTCCAGAAATTACAGCTTCATTTGTGTCTGTGCCCCTCACACATCATTTGCTGCCACAATGATTGGGAGGCTGGTGGAGGATGGCAGTTCTAGATTTACAATCAATAAGGTATTCAGGATTACCAAATTCAGCTATGCTCCATAAGTTCTTCCAGGAGGCGGTTTTTTTTTCATTACGTGGCCATCCCCTTGGTCAGGCTGGGGCTTCTCTCCAGAGCGGGAGTGATGCAATCCCCTGGCTTTTCTTTATTTTGCAATTCAACCACTGAGTGAATTCATAGACATCAGTTGGTCTGTATGTACCTACCAACTGCCTGGTCGTTTGCTAAAAAGGAACTTGCCCCCTCGCTGTCCATCGCCATGAGTGCATTATTTGACATTATTTGTTTGCAGGGGACGATCCCAAATGACTGGAAAAAGGCCATAGTTATACCAATAGCCAAGAAAGGCTCTCCAAACAATAAGCCAGAGGGATATCGACCTATTTCTCTCACCTGTATCTCATCAAAATTGTTTGAGCGCATTATCGCAAACCTCCTTCTCTCCTTTCTGAATAGCAATAACTTGCTTCATCTAAACCAATTTGGTTTCCGTCAAAAGAGATCTTGCGAAACCCAACTTATTCTACTCGTGGATGAGATTGCTCAGTCACTAGATAAACAGACCCCGGTACATGCTGTATTTCTTGATTTAACAAAGGCTTTTGACCTAGTTTCTCATTCAAAACTCCTAATTAAGTTGCATAAACTAAATTTTCCTCCTCAACTTGTAAAAATAATCGGATCCTTCCTTTCTGATAGAACACAGCAGGTTTCAGTGCAGGGTGTCCTGTCGGAGCCATGCAAAATAACTTCTGGGGTACCTCAAGGTAGTGTGCTTGGCCCAATCCTGTTCCTGGTTTACATAAACGACATATCTGAAAATGTTTCCTCATCATTGCGATTATTTGCTGACATTGTTATTTACCGGCAAATTCATTCAGCTGCCGACCATTCTGTTCTCACATCTGATCTTAATATAATGTTCCACTAGTGCGAGAAGTGGGGAATGCAAATCAATGCTAATAAGTCAAAGGTCATGCATTTCCATAACAGTGGAAAAGCCTCCATTGCCGGAGTATTGTGTTGACGGACAGGTTTTGGAAGTGGTTAGCAGTTTCAAGTGTCTTGGGCTGATTTTGACAAATGATTTGAGTTGGAGTGCCCACGTACAGGCAACAGCTAGTTGAGCATCCAGTACACTGGGATTTATAAATCGATACTTAAAGTATGCCACAATAAAGCAGAAAAAGCAAGCGTATGTTTCCCTTGTTCTCCCGATCCATGAATATGCTTGTGCGGTATGGAATCCTTCTAAAAGGACCGATATTCAAGCCTTAGAGAGGATTCAAAGACGTGCTGCTAGAGCAATTTCTGGCAATTTTGAAAGAACGGCAAGTGTGACAACAATTTTGCGTGAATTAAATTTCCAAACTCTTGTGGCAAGACGTCAATCTCATTGCCTAAATTTATTTCAGGAAATTGTTTCAAATAAACTCGACTGTCCCCTCCCATGTGCCTATTCCATTAAATAAATTCAACGTAGGACTGACAATGGATTGAGCTTCACGCTACCTATTTGTAAGAGGAGTACTCTTTTCAATTCATTCTTTCCACGCACCATTTCTGAGTGGAATGCTCTCCCTAGGGACTCTCCCCTTGATCTCTGGTACACTTTCCCGTATGTCTCGCACCAGCAGACTTTCCTGAATCTTGCAATTGTTGCAACCATTTTGTTTATTTGCATTGGAACAAGTCTGTAATTACTGTTTTTATGATCCTGTCACTTATTGTTACTCCTACAGCGCCAAACATTTTTGCTCTATATTGTGATTAAATACAAATACAAACTTACTGTGGTAGCCCCACAGGTAGACTAGCTAAAATAGATAAATTGGGATAATAAAATGCACACAGGAAATTCAAACAACCAATGCTGCTTTGCTGGAAAGCTTCTGCTTTGAAGGCCCGACCTACCAAAGCTTTGCCCTGCCCCCTCTCCCTCTAGTTTATATGCAGCTCAATGTTCGATCTCGACTGTCCCAACCTTTGAAAATCCTGGCTGGCAGGAACATCAACAAGGCAGGCAGCCATTAATTAACAGATGCATCTGGCCAAATCAGTCTCAGTGCCAAAAAGAAACACAAACTTGTGGAACACTTGAATTCGCAACAAACAAACAAACTGACCAAGATAGCAAAATCCAAGTCCAAGAAGTAAATACTTTGCATAGGTTCCTTTCAATTCGGTCTCTGATTTTTCCATCAACGTCTGCAGAATAGCAGTGCTGACATCTGAGTTACATGTGCCAACAGTTATCATACCACATGCCAATGCCGTTATACCAATCACCTCCATGTTTGACTTATTGTTACTCAACACAGGAATGAGACTGTTGAGGATGTCCTGTCTTGATGAGCCAGCATAAGCAAGACCCAAACCTAGAAGAGGAACAACGGTTGATTGATTGATTTGGAAGTAGCTACATAATACACAATCGTGGTAAAGGGAGATAGGGAAAGAGAGCGAGAGAGAGGGGGAGGGACGGGGAGAGGATAGGGAGAGAGGGATTACGAGGGGAGTTCATCTTATCGTGATTTAATTCATCACCCTTGTTTCATCAAACGTAACTTTAGGAAATGTCAATGCCCAAAAACTCGTAATCTTGCTTGCGAAAGCCCCAAAATGGAGGATGCATCTCCTTCTTGGTATCCTTTCCTTGCATCAAATTGCCACAATTTGGAAACTATTCAGCGCAGTGCAGCAGGTTTTTGTTGTGGGGGACTCCAGGCATAGAAGTGGGCCTCTGGCATGGGATTTGGTGACAGCATCCCAGATAAGCTGAAGCAAAATAAAAAAAACCAATAAGGGGTCTCCAAATGGAACCCAAGGCATCCCATACCTCACATTTTTTTTTTTGTAAGACTTGAAATTAAATTATGAACATTCCTACCTCATCTCCTGTTACTCAAATCAAAAAACCTGACAGTTTACATACGATTTTCATATTGTGCTTTTATTTATCATAGCTCCAGCAATGATTGATTTGATCCATTGAGCCACCAAGTCAATCTTATCACATTAAGTGCAAATCAAAATAAAAGACTATGGGCGTAAATACATCACAGATCAAGGTCATGGAAAAACGAAAGCAAAACAACAGTCCGGAATGAAAAAGCTTCGCTGTGATTCACGAGAATTAATAAAAGGCCAAACCTAGAAGAAGAGAGATTGATTGATCGATTGCAAGTGGTTGCAAACAGCTGCTTGGTGCGCAATCAGGTGTCAAAACAGGCCTCTGCCTGATGCAAGCCATTTTTAGCAGAAGACATCAATGCTGCACCTTCAAATTATCAACAAATAATTTTAGATTTCCTGAACAAAACAGAAATTGAGTTCAAATAAGGGCATCTACGTGTATCATACCAAAAAAGGTGGAAAAAAAGGTTGGCCTGGTCTGAAAGGGCCAGGTCAACCTGTTTCGAAAGGAAGGGAAATTGCTTGTGTTTCAATAAGTGCAACCACAGGTCCCCTTTCTACCCATGGAATAGAAGGTTTTCATTCGAGGAAGAGTGAGGATGCAAAGTAGATAGGTAGATAGTCAAGCACGGGGAAAGAGTAAAAAGAATCGGACAAAAGAGTGAAAACCAAACCAGAAACCAACCTAGAATAGCTCCAACTCGAATGATGTTGTTATTATGAAGGATGTAGTCAGAGAGAAGTGCCTTGGCTGGATCACATTCATTGTAGACTCCACAGTTGACAATACCACAGGCAAGTAAAGCACCAGACTAAGAGAATGGAAGAAAGAGATGAAAGAAATGGAAATCAATATCTTCAGAGTGTAGCCACTTCAGGTGTCAATAACATAAGTGACCAAAAATGGACCACCACAAAAGACGAGGCTGACACACAGCAAACAATTACCCAAATGGACCTTCCTTCTCATCCCATTTACGCACCTCGCCCACCGACCTGGGAGGAAGTTAAAGCACCTCTTTCTTCAACACTCGGCGAAATCATCAAATCTGAGATCCGTCTATACCCATGTACCACCTGTACAGACACTTACTTAAATCAGGGAAACAAAATTCCCGTTGCAACATTGCCTTCAGCAGCACAAAGCAGATGTACGAACCAAGAGGACAAACACAGCATTGGACCAACATGTCCTCAATTCTCATCATCAACCTGATTTTGATAATGCTTCTGTCATCTCCAACTGCCCCCGTACCCAGCTCTGCAAGCAGATTGAATTGAATCATTCCACATCTTGTCTGACCCAGATGCTATAAAAACTGATCCGGGTAGCCTCTTCTCATGGCATCACATCATACATGGTTTCATTCAATCAGCTCTTCCACCACAGCTACAGCTCCAACACAACTTTCACATTCAGACTTCGAGCTCAGCAACACGGAGTTCAGCATGGATCCAACTTAATTTTCAGTCCACCCTGTACTTCATGCAATCCATGCTTATCTGCCTTGCCAATGCTGACAAGACCTGGTTTTTATTTCCATCAACAGTCAAATCAGATAACACCTCAATCAGAGATACCAGTCAACTCTACTTCGCATTCAGCTATTCAGTCCTACTTCAAAACATTCTTCAGTGCCATATTATCTCCTTTGTTTTTAACCTTTTTCATACAGTTTTCCACCACATTCTTCAGTTCAACCATTCTTGCATAACTCATCTCTTCTCCTACATCGATCTCTTTGATATTTAGGCTACCTCCACGTGAAGAAGCATCCCGTGGGGGTGCCGAACTGTGGTGTGTTCCAACAATAATAATTTTTCAAACGGACAAGGCACATCTGCCTCAACATGATAAATTTTAAAAAAACTCGATCACAAGCACCAATATAATAATTATTTTTGTGAACTCAGAACTACCGCTTACTTTGATGTAGTCTTCGCTTGAATAAAGGTATTTATCAATATGAGTTAGACCACCATCAAGATCCCATAACAAGATAAGACCAAGACTTGCTGTAGCACTCAACATTCCTTAATTAAATTCAATGGAAGAAAAGGGAAAATGAAAAAAGAGTCAGAAAACTATCACGAGTGAAAAAAAAGGAAAATTGGTCACCACAAAACAACCATTGGTTTGCACACGTCACAAAGCCAGATGGCAAAAGATGCAAAACACAGCAACTTGAGGCCACACTACTCTGTAAGGACACAATGTGCCAAGATAGAGAACTCCGGAAGGACAGCTGGTGTTCAGGGTACTTCGTGGAGACAAAAAAATCTGGGGTTTTTTTAGCTCAGCAGACAGGATGGATAAAGAAAGATGGGCAAAGGTGTGCACTATTCTTGGTAGATCTCTTTTCCTAAAAAATTTAAAAAAGCTGTTTTTCCCCAAAGAGCATATAAGAGCTGCAATGTAAACACCTTGTGTCTTATTAAGCCTAAAAAGCATGAAACCTAGGCATCCTGTAACAGATCAAAAGAATGTCATGCGCTGTCACCCACATGCTGTGGGTGATCCACGCAATTTTGAGGTGGCAAAACATGTTACAACACAAGACAGCCACAAAAACAAACGGACTCGACTTTTTTCTGGAAACAAAAAAATTGGTGCCCAAGTGTGTGTGGTTGCCGCATTCCGCCCCTTTCCTTCTTCGTGACAATGACGTCATGGGACCGAGAGTCACGTGACTGAGTGGGAGGAGCTCTCTGTTTCTGCTCTAACTGTCTTCTATTTACCTTGCCGTCATTCCCTTTCCAGTTCTGTGATGTCAATGAGGGATGTAATGGAATAATCCCATTGTTGGAATGATAGGTACTTGCAAATGATTTCACCAAAAATAGGAGTTGCATTTCAATTAGGCTATTGCCAATGTGAGTGACACAGGTTCCTGATAATGAGTGTTCCAATACAACCATGGTGACTTTGAAACATGTCGACATGACATGATAAACAACATGGATATTAACTGCCAATCAATCATCAATCAACTATCAATCAACTAACCATGTTCTTTGTTTTTGTAAAGCCATTTGTTGCCATCTTCCATCAGCAGTTTGTCGCTTCCAAAAGCAGTGTTAACAAAACCATTTACAAAACTAGATGCCAAGTTTTGTCTTGCTGAATCAACCTGTGCACCACCAAACGTAGAACGGGATGAATCTAGATTACTCTTGTAAACATCTTCAGGTGCTTTTGGTTCCATTATATCGAGCTACAAAATCATAAAACAGAACACAATGATTGATTGATTAGGTTTCTGATGCACTTTCTAAATATATAATGCTAAGAAAATTAGCATGGAACGTGGAAGTGTGGAGATAGCCTATTTTATTGAAGGTATGTTTACAGAATATTGGTAAATGACCAACTTGATGCGCAATTCGTATCTCCTAACCAATTAAAAAAACAAAAAAAAAAAAAGCACAATTTGATGAAAAACACAAATTGTCAAACAGAACACAATGATTGATTACATTTATGTTTGTGCTTCAATTCGTATAGGTCTAGGTCTTTGATTGTATCTTCACAGGAAGATAAAATTATTACTAACTTGACACCATTCAGATCTCCTAACCAATTTGAGGGGTGACGTTTGGGGGATTGGGTATCTATCTAATCATACCCTTTTTTACAAACGATTTAGGTATGAAAGTGCTGCTGAATGCAGCTGTGTTGGGTTAGGAAAATCTTTAGTTGTGCCGTGCAATCATTTTTCCGTGGTGCAATTTGCAAAAATGACCTTTAGTGTTGAGGTCAATCACAAAAATTTAGTTTGTGAAAACAATAAAATTGACAAATCATTCATTACAATATTATGTGCCTAACATCAATTTGACAACAGAGGGCACCTAGGATAATGATTTATGTTGGCCTCTCTCTCACAGCATCAAAACTACATTGTCCTGAAAAGAAGTGTTAAGCACACAAACAGCTGCGGTACTAACGGCAAAAAACCAATCTATACCTTCCACAAACCCAAACCTACCTCTCTTGCTAAGTTGAGGAAATGATTGTTCAAATGAGAATTGGAAACAATCTCAACAAGATCATCATATTCAGGATGGTCTTCACTGAGTGTTATTCTAACTTGCTGACGACCCAACATAAATGCCAATTGCTTCTGAATTGAACTGGAAAACAAAATAAATAAAATAAAAAAGCAGAGTCTAGCAGAACAAGTAAAAAGTTTTTTAAACTTATGAACCCACAGTGCACATCCGCATCTCTGCTCTCACAGGCTGCGGCTGCACACCAAATATGACAGTCACTTTCACTGGATAAATGTGGTGCCTCTGGATCGCCCATGGGGATATCATCCCTTAAAAAAATCCCCCTTAACTGCAGGCTGCCACCCCCACACCCCCTGATCCTTCGCATGCATTGCTACCCCCTCCATAGCCCAGTTATATCACCCTCTCCAAAAGACACTTGACCATGGACATCCGAGGCCCCTATCAAAATCTTGAATCTCAATCAAACAATCAACCCAAGAGGCTCCCCCCAACATTTTATCCGAAGTCAAAGTCATCCGCATCCATCCACAGCTGCCCTGGTAGACAAAATATTTTGTGGCTTTTCAAATGAGTACCTAAGCTTTGCATGAAAACAAAACATGTGTTCTAAAAACTCTTTTTAAATGTGTAGGTACAAACAAAGATTCCGAATTATTATCATAACTTTCACTGGACAATGAGAAAAGACCATGAATGATAAGAGACACGATCCAGTTCCCCATGATCAAACTCCATTTTTATCACTTGTTTTTTACATTGGTTCTGGATGGAGTGTGCATTCAGTCATTTGAAATTTGGAAGAGAGAGACAGAGAGACAGAGAGATAGAGAGATAGAGAGCGGGAGGGAGGAGGACGGAGGGAAATAGGGGCACAGAGATGGACAGAGTGAGAGTGATAAAGAGACAAGAGTGTTGCCTTGCGTTGTCATGCACAGGAACATTGCCTGCCCCAGCCCCATAATATTTCATCAAAATCAATCCATTCCATTCCATTGAGGGTTTCCAGATCGTGTTCCAAAATGACATTTTGAATCCCCTCCAACCCTTCATTTTGTTGCCTTTCATCGAATCCAAAGAGACATTTTTGGAATCCACTTACTTGCGGATTTCTCGCTGTAGGTATCTTGGAAAGTTATCATCCAATTTGAAGAAGGTTGGGGTTTCTGGAAAGAGGACACAACTTATATTTTCTCTGAAGAAAAGTTCAAAAGGCTGGCAAACAGATGCTCAATCGTATTGTGAAACCAAATTGAAATCTTTCCGCGTGAAAAGTATCGGCCGTTTTTTTTTTTTTTTTTTTTTTGGTTTCTAGGAACCCCAACACCAAGTACCAACATGTTTGGTGTGTTCTAAAACTCAATTTAAGCTCAACAAGAAAAAGTCGTCAAACCGACTGTCAAAACTCGCCTCATTTTACCATTTCAATCAGTTTCATTGCGCGACTGCAAAAATTTGCAGGCGGCTTGAATTCTGCATTCCCAAAAAGAAGCCCGAATTTGTCCCCTTTCTGAAAACCCCGAACATATTGAAATTGGATGAAAACTTTGAGAGATATGCATAGAAATCTTCATGCACGCACATAAAAGAACATTGTCCGCTGACGCGCACAAAAGGCAACAAGAATGCTTGCTCTCTCCCGATTTTTCTCAGCCCCTCACCCGTTTCAAAATTACCATGGAAAGACCAAATTGTCCTTAGACATGGCGGTGCTCTACACTAAGACACACCACAAATCAAACCACTTACGGATCCTTGCATGAATAAAAGATTTCTTCAATCAAGCTTGATCATTCAACTGCAATGCAACACGAAGAGCTTGAGGATATTGTCCAAACCGACGAAATATCTCCAACGTTGTTTTCAGGAGAGTGATATTTTCTGGTACAGGAACATACGGATAGCAACTGAAAAAAGATGAACCATATCAATGAGTATACCTAGGTGGGTAGTTGTATAAATAGAGCCTAATTCCACCAATTCCACTGCACGGAAAAAATCCAAGTGTAAAAGTGGCATGTTGGCACTTGTCAAGTAGAGCTGAGCGGAATTCGAAATATGAAGTCGGGTCGGAATCGGGTCCGAACTTCGCAATGTCGGAACTTTTTGGAATCAGAATTACTTCGTAATCGGAACTGCGATCGGAATCAGAATTTATGCTGGAATCTTGTAATCGGAACTGCGATCGGAATCAGAATTTATGCTGGAATCGGAATCACGATTGGCTGTTTCTGCGCATTTTTGCGTTGCGATGATGTCAAAAAGACCCTTCTGACTTTAATTCAGAAAATGCAGATCCTGGAAAACATCTGCTTTTTGGAACAATTATTCAACTTATTTCGGCATGTGCACCACGAACGGGTATATCACAGAACATAATAAAAGAACTTACAGCCAAACCGTTCGTTAAAAGTTTTGAGTCAGCGACGTTTCGCCCCCTCAACGTGGTGCAGCCTGAGGAAGCCCCACGTTGAGGGGGCGAAACGTCGCTGATTCAAAACTTTTAACGAACGGTTTGGCTGTAAGTTCTTTTATTATGTTCTGCAATTATTCAACACTTGCGGAACTTCGAGAATTCGGAAAATGCCGTCATTTCATTCTTTCAAAAGTTTCGGCACAATTCCAATTTTTCGGCATTTCCGACTTTCGGAATTCGAATTTTTGGAATTTTGGGAAGTTCCGTTCAGAGTTCCGAAGAAGGTGTTCTGACTCACCTATTGTCAAGACAAAGGGAATGCAAGCCATGGATCACAAATGAAACAATACGCAGATTCAAAAAGATCAACAGAACAAAATAAAAAAAAAACATGAATGTGAAGATAAGAGGGCTCATTTTCCAGGTGACGGGAGTCACACAGTTTCCCCTTCCCCCCCTTCCCCCCCTTCCCCTCTCCACAATACCTACACCTACACTGGTCGAGTCTTTGCAGAAGTTGCTGCAAGACCATCCTCAGAGAGAAGAGAGGCACCTGACCATTTTTCTGTGGTCCCATTCCCATATTCCTATGTCCTCAGAGCAGAGTAGACCCAGAATGGGATTGATTTGCTATGAATGACCATTGCGTTCATCGTTCGAACTTCTCTTTGGAGAGCAAAAAAGAGGGGGAGAGGGATGCACTTTCACTGGCTGTGCACTCACTCATCATCAGGTTGAGAACATGAACACATGACTGACCAGCCAAGATATGGCTGAGGGTGAGGGGGTCTTAAGGATGAAATGAGCTGGTTTCCAAGAATTGCAAGGCAATGGCACAGAAAACTAAAAATTTATCCACTAGTAGTAGAAGGAGCTCTCTCCATCTCCCTCTACATTCCTCTTCTTCATCCTCTCCCTCTTCCCCTCCAAATCCATCTATGCTATTTAAAATATGATAATCGTTTCATAGAATAGGTAGCCAATGACACTGACACCACACTGATCTTTCCTGTTTGATCATGACAGACAGTCCCATGATGAAATCGTCTACCAACAATGTCTGAAGTTCATTTCATGGAAGGGGTAGGGTAGGTAATAAAGCGATATGCTGACTGGCCAACACAGGAGGGGTCAAAAACTGTTTGAAACCCTGATCCAATCAATTTAATACAATTAAGTTGGTTCTTCCCCTTTTTTATTTGAATTATGATAAAATTGTTAATTGTTTCACCTAATTGTCTATGTCTTTTGTTCCTTTCAATTCAGTTAGTATTCACGTGGAGCCCATCTTTCCAGATTTGGGTCAGGGCTTCCACTTCTTATGTTGCACTGTTTTCTCGTTTCTTTCATCAATAAAAGTCTTCTTCTTCACTCCAGGATTTGGATTGACCAAAAATTCTTTTCCACCAGTCTTCTTCTGGTGTAAAAGAAACCAGCCATTCCAAGATAAAAAAAAAAAAAAAAACAAGAAACAAGAAACAAAATCAAGTTCCCCAATGTACCGTACCTATGTGGCTCCTTTCAACACTAACAACTGACAAGTGAAGCACTTTCTCTTTTTCGTTTCTTTAGTTCTATTGTACGTGTCATAAAAATGGCTGCAAATATCGGGCTGCTAAACGTTGTTGCATCTGCCTGTATCTTTCTGTCTGAGAGTGAGAATGATGCCATCTAATGCTAATGCCTGTTCTAATGCTAATGTCATCTAATGCTAATATCATCTAATGCTAATGATGTTCTAATGCTAATGCCATCTGGGCTAGGTACCTAACTACTTATGTGACAAGAAAGTGAACTTGGTCTTGATGGTCGGCACTAGAAAAAAGAGACTTTAAAAAATCCCACTAACACCATCCATCGATTGAACTGCCAGACTGACTTACTGACCTTGTAAGATATAGACACACCCGTTGATAGACCCTGTCATCAAGATACTTTTGAAGTAAATCCAGTCTTTCTAGTTCCATTAGGAGATCACAAGCCTCAGCTTCAGCATTGTGTTCCATGTTGTAAGGAACAATCTCTTCGGCCAGACTAATCAGTTCATTCTGTCTTTCAACATCAGGCTCATTGATACCTTCCCATTCCTGTGCTATTTCACCTGAAAGATGCCTGAAATAGGAAAACACAAGGTACTTACAAATCCAGGTTCTGTGGGGAGCAGACCTGGTTGACAGTGATGCAAGCTACTGTCAATTGTCGATTCGGTAGATACCAGGCAGAGGAAACATTTGCGATGGTTTAAATGAGTTGTACAGTGTCCTTTCATAGAAGTACCTATCTGAAAGCCAATGGTTTTGCACCCATACCCACATGGGATGCTTCTTACTTATCCGTCATTGATCTTTTTTATGATAATTAGGTACCTATTGCACCCGAAACAGCATTCCGTGTGGGTGAGAAACCATTCTGCTCTCATATTAATAATTGTAGCACCTAGGCCTACCTACACTACACCTGGGTAGGTACTTATTGTAAGAGTACCTACCTACGTACCTTTCAGCACAAAAACAATGCTGGTCAATCTCCTCTTTCATTTGCCAGTGTTATCCTACGGATCCTCCATCGAGAAACATCCAAAAGCATGCGTTCAACAATCTCACGCACTCAGAAATATCTTCCAGTCGGTTGGTGTAAGTAAAAATGGCATCTCACCTCTGTAACTTTCCTGCCACTCTGCTTTGCCTTTAAAATTTTGTCCTCTGCTGAATTCTGTTAAAGCCAAATTGGGTGTGAATTCAAGGCCCAGCCTACAATAATTGGTAGTTTTAATCAGTTTTCAAATTTTCAAATCTGCCCTTGTGAGAGATGATGGAGCACATTGGCTCAAGTGCCTATTGGCTCATTTGCTTCATCATTTCATTTTTCTTTTTGATGGCATCATTGCATTGCATGGCATGACCTTGACATTGGGTGCGCATGCATAAAATTGTGTTTTCAATAACAACCACACAAAAACTTGTCAAAATGAGAGTAAAAAATGAAGAAAAAAAAATTACTTGTGACACACTAGCGAAGTACAATCAGAAAGCCAAGGCAATCAGTACAAAACAATAGCACGCCAAATGGGGTCAAGAAGGTGAGGAGGTACATCATTTTTTCATTAAATAATTTAGATAGATAGATAAGTAGGTAGGTGTCCACTGCATATCTCAGAAAAGGTGACCATTGCACCAGTTTAGCATTTTGAATCAACCAACGGCATTGGTTTTGGTGAAACAGTGGGCACAGCAGGAAGAAAGCATAGCCTACCTAGATAGGTACGGATATAAAATTACCTACTTTTGTTTGGTGAGGATATTCAATGTGTAAATTTTTGTAAGGCTTTTCTGAGGCAGTCTGTATATTTATCACGCCAGGTTCATCGTTGCTATCGAAAGAACATCTGCTGTCTTTTTTGTTGTTGAGCTCCTTCTTTTCCCAAGACTTTCATATTGCCGCAGGCAGGAAATTGGCACCCCACTTTCGTTGGTGATTCTTTTGCACAGCAGACAGAAACCCATGCAAGGTTCCCAGAGCTTTTTGGAATTTAATTTCCCTGACTTTTTCCGATCATCTGCCTTACTTTTCCTGACCTTTGCTGATTCATTTTTCTACCTTACCAACACAAAGTGTCACTGTCAAATGTCAAAAGCCGCCGCAGGCCTCACTGGGTCTGGGTCAGAGCCCCAGCGAGATTCCAATCAGCGGGTTCTCTGTGGGGGGGTCTGGGGGACGGAGTCCACCAGAAGCTGAAGAAATTTTGAAATTCAAGGTTCATATTGGTCTCAAAATTTCTTTTCTTGATCATAAGGTTCCTGGAGATCCTTATGATCCCTGAATTTCCCTGACTCTTAGCACTTTTCAGCAATTCCCTGACTTTCCCAGCAATTCCCTGACTTTTGATGTGATTCTCTGACTTTCCCTGACCTACCCTGACTGTGGGAACCCTGCCTTTGCGTCGCACGACCCTTCGCTTGGTTGGCCGGGCAAGTTGTGCCCGACTCAAGCACGGTCCGTACCACATCCTTTCTGGCACCCGAGGGCCTGGGTGCTGGAATTGTCATTCTTCGTGAGACCAAGATTAGGTTGCCCTTAAAAGGGCCGCTGGTTTTTGTGTGCCTGCCTGCGTTCACCACCTCATTACATTTCCTTCGGCAGCAACCACTGCTTGGAGCCGGCGGGGCACAGAAGTAGCCAGCTGGTGCAAGTAAGTGGGTTGGGCTACAAGTGCATTGAAATGTCGTTCTATGCAAACCCAAACTTGCCCTGCATCTCGTTGCCCTTGAATTTCCCTATTAGTGAGTTTTCTAAAAAAAAAAAACCCTGACGTTCTTGATGATGTTTAGGCCAGGTTAGAGAGGGGTGAAGCGCAGTAATGAATGTCATGCTGGATTCGATCGTGACACAGAGCAACCTATTACACCGACATCAATCTTCCCTGGCATGATGGGTGGGTGGCAACGTCCTTCGCCGTCGCCACCCACCCATCATGCCAGGATGTTTATCCTCCGGTAACCACTCCGGTTCATGTGTTGGATGTGATGTTCCTGGAATTCGGACCGTGCAGGTCGGACGACGAGACGCTGATGATCCCCGATCGTGTCAAAAGAATTTTCGTCTAAAAAATAACCTGGCACCATCGCCGCAGAGGCCATTGCATGAAAGTCTGGGCAAATTTCAAACTTTGATCTTTTTGCTGCTGCGTGAGAAGAGGTTTCTGCGAAGAGGTCCCGTCTTGCGTGGAGGCCCACCTCTTGACATCTGTGGGTGATGGTCATCAGCGACACATTAAGGCCAGTCGCGTCCCTCGTCTCGGATCTGGTGGTAAATGAATTCGCAAGAACGAATAGCACCACAGCTTCATCTTCTGCCGTTGTTGCGCCATGGCAGCTTCGGCGTTCTGCATGTTGCACTAAAATAATAGGTCCGGATTGTCGTGGAACCTTGAAAACGATGCATCGGATGGCTTCAGAGGCCAACACTTTTGCTTGCTGAATCTCCAAGTTGCTGGCCTCCTTCAGGAACATCCCAATTACCATTGATTCCTTTATGAAACGCCTGTCACGAGCCATTATTCATTTTTCAAGAATTCAAACTCGTTTGTCAGTGGATCGGATCCGACTCTGCTCAATGTGAAAAATGCATAATTGGCAATTGCAAGTTCAGTGGCCCCCTCCTGGCTGCTGCAGCTGCACGTATGCCAGTTTGTTATCGATAATTTCAGAGCAATTTAACTCAACACAAAAACAATCAGAAAAGCATACAATCTGCTCTTTATCTTCTTTACGGCAGTTTTCGTCCAAAGCGAAAGCAAGCTACGGCGAAAAATGGTCTCCCACAGGCTGGTTCAAAAATACAAAAAGACCAAATCGCATCTCAAAAATTAAAAAAACAAACAAAATAAATTTTCTATCCATACCTGTCAAAATTTTAATTTAAGCTTAAGTGGGCCAAAACGAACAAATATTTAACATAGGCCTACCTAAGAAATTTTAGGCAACTTAAGGTGCCCAGTAATATTTGATAATATTATAGATACCTATCATTTTGTAGGACATTGAAACAAGGGCATGATGTGAAGAAAAGGTACCTACAAACAAACCTGACATATTCATGTCCCCAACTGCCAATCTTTTCTTTGGAGCCAAGCAGACGGTATTTCAGACACTCCCTTGTCTCACTCATTGTCATTGCCAGTACTGAAATAATGTCAGCACAAAACTTCTTCAAGCTGACATCCTGGATTTTCTCATATATCTCTTTCATGCTGTCAAAATGAGGCTTCATGAATTTCAATGGTTTTGGAACACTTGTCATTGATGTAGTTGATGCCCGAATCAGGGAACGCATCGTCTCCAATGCAAGCAGGTAGAGACTGGAATCATCCTCCTAAAAGTAAATAGGGAGTACATAGGCCTAGGTAAATGAAACCAGGCATGCGCCGTGCCACCAATAATTGAAGTAGAACACCACTCTCTCCACCTTAACAGTGGAAAGAGGCTCTAACATGTACTTCTCGCACAACCTACCTCACAAAAACTGGTTAAAATCTCAAGTAGGTACCTACCTACTGGAGATCATTTTTATGGTTAAAGTGTTTAACTACCACGAACCATTAGCAGATTGAATTTCCATGTCCTAGGCATCTGTAGAACAGTTGCCCAAACCGAGGTTTAAAAAAACCACGGTGCTGAGGAGATACATGAGGCAAGTTGCAGAGTGCTTGTTTGTTGATGCTTTCATTTTTCACAAGGTGTCCCAAAATTCATTCTCCAAAATTCGTGAAAATGTTCTTGATGGCAAAAACAAATCGAAATTACCCTATTTCCATGCAATGCCCCTGCCAAAGTCTCCATAATGGACCCATTTGAAGTGGGTACTCATGGGGGAGGTGAGATTTCACCGTAGAATCGTCAAATTTTTGGGCTGCTGCTCTATGACAAATCAAGCAGGCTCAATTCGCATTCTGCTGTGCAAAGTCTGGCAGCCAAATGCCAAGGAGGAAACTGTGAAAGCAGGTGCTGGTCTCTGCTGTGGCCAGGTGAAGCTAATGCATGCTGGCAAGAAAAACAGGGCCACATGTCGGGCAAAAACTTATCGAAGGAGGGAATCAGGTAAAAAAACTGCAAAGAAAAAGGAAACGGGAAGCTTCCTTTTAATCCAGGCAATGCTATGGATGTACCAACGGGAACGCTGGTTGGAAGTAGCAGTAAAAACATCGATTGTGGCAGTCCGAAGCTTGGAAGGGCCCAAGAGCGTGAGTGGGATGTGGATCACCATCTTAAACTCTAAGGGACTTCTTTCACCACTGAAACCCAATTTAACTGTGTTTACAGAATTAGTCATCCCGTCTTCATCATTTCCATTCTGAGTTGACAGCAATGCGGCCTGCAGTTCAGCAAGGAGGGCCACATTGCCCTGGTGTTAACACAAAACCTGTGATTATGCAACATATTCAAGGCCAATAATTATTGGTAACAGTTCGAAAGATCTGTCTACCGCCTCAGTTGCCTCCTCCACTTCAACCTCCTCCTCATCTGCCTCAGCATGGTCTGGCAAATTGGATGAGGCGACTGAGGCAGAGAAATTGCTTTTTTTTAATTGTTATTAAATTTTTTGTTTTTTATCCCTCCACTTTCAATCCTTTATTTCTGAAAAGAGTGAATATTTCTTCTGCCTTGAAACTCGGTATTTTTATGATGATGGTGGAGTAAAATAAGGTAGGTAAGGTACCTGACAGTTCCAAAGAAAGACGCCTCACCAAATCACAGTTCCAAAGACGCCTCAGCCTCACCAAATCGACACCACAGCATTGTATGGATCTACAATATCCACACTCCCGAGTGCAAGATACAGCGATGCCACACGGCATGGTGTTATATTCTCTGGCATTTTTTTAAAAATACAAGTTTGACCCAAGCCATCGCACAGCCAAACATTACCTAATCCATCAATGCATCACAAAGTTTAAAAATTCCAGCAATAAAAATTAAAATATAAAGGAATAGGGTCAATGAAAAAAATTACTGAACTGGCCATACATTTTTTAAGTCCAGACTTTTAAAAGCAATACCTCTGCCTCCTCCTCAGCGCCTCACACGATTTGCTGAGGCGGATGAGGAGGAGGCTTAAGCGAAGGAGGCGGCTGAGGCAGGGATGTGGCAGTAGACAGGTCTTTGGAACTGTTACCCAATGATCCTATAGCCTTTCGAAACTCCTAGAAAGAGAAATGTAAAATGTTAGCCGCAATGAAGAGCAATCAGACATGGATATAGCAAATGCACCCCTGTCTTGCTGCCAATTGACATCGACACTCGAAATAGTTTTGACATCATTTGTTCAGCACTAACTCGACATGATTCAACATAAAATGACGACTCGGAAAAAAATTTGACTCGGCAATTTGCTATCGACTGACTAGACTTTGGATGTGGTCACTAAACTCGATCTCTCGTGTCCAGACATGTTGAGCAATGTAACTTTTCGCCCCGCCAAGAGACTAGTAAAGTTTTAATATGCCCCGTCCTCACCTCTTGGTTCTCTTAGTCAATCGCCCGTGCCCGTTTTGATTGAATTTATTGAAATCCACAATGACGTGATCAACAACTGCAATGACTTCAAAACTGATAAATTTCGATTTGGTTTTCATTCAGACAGTTTCGATATCGCATTTTTGTGGACATACCTACCTAGTTTTCCATGCAAATTTACTCTGAACACACCATTGCGCATGCAACTCATAAAAAATTCAAACTAACCTTCAGGCGTTCCACCAACATATTCAGCTCTTCCTGCAATTGACGATCTTCTTCAGACTACGAAAGAATAAGAAATAAATAATTATTTAAGTTATTGAGATTGCGAGATTGTGGTGTGACCCATCCACAAATATAATTGTGATGACACTTGGATATTTTTGATCGCACATTTAAAAAAAATCACATGGGCCAAATGATGTGGGTTGCGGTCGCCTCTGGCCTGTCGACTCTTTTCCTTCTATCTTTTATACTTCCTGTGTTCACCAGTCTGGACAAAACTCATGACTGCCAGCCAAAACCCATGAGGAGAGTTTGAAGCTTGAAGCACACAAATATTGAACAAAAACCCAGGAAGGTTACCTTTTAATTGTAAAATAAAAGGTAAAAAAATTAAAAAATGAGTTGAAGAAGTCACTCTGCTCAAATTCAGCTTGATCCCCATTGGGCTTCGATACCGTTCCCGCGTTCCGGCCCTCTCTGATTCGACTTGGGACAATTCGAGAACTGAGCTGATGCAAATCCAAAAATCGAGTGCGAGTTTTAAGCTTTCCCAATAGTTCACATCGACTGGAAACTTTAGCAAACGCCTTTGTCCTGCCAAAAGTTAGAAAATCAAACATTAAAAAGTAAAATCAACAGTAAAATAAACTTACGAGATCTTGTTCTTTCTCTTCCTCTTTCTTCTTTTTGGATTCATTCTCTGCTGCCACTTTCACTTGCTCACTTTTTCCTTTTTCTTTTTCAGACATTATGAATTACCTACGAGTATTAGAATTTGTAATAGGCCTAATTGCGGTCTTGTCTGAAGTGGCAAGGCCAATCTGGTCCTAACACAACCAAGTTAAAAATAGCCTGAAAAATTAACCAGACAGATCTGCCTGACGATACCTGAAAAATAAAAAACTACATGTAGGGTAGGTAGGTAAGTGACAAAAACTCATTCAATATAGGTAAAACGGCACTTAATGCCAGGGTCAAAAATTTTAAACCGAACAATAATTAACGCATGATTTACCTGCATCAAGTACCTACCTAATGTGAAACTGTTGTTTCTTTGCATTAGGAGATAGGTAGGTTTTTACAGGGATTACGATTTCACTGTTTCCGAAAATTGGCCACCTACCTACCCTATGTCTTCAAGCAAGACTGTTATTGCTGCTTCTGCAAGCAGAAGTTGCAGGATAATGCCAACTCTGTCAAGTGTAATGTTTGCCCAGGATGGTAACATAAGCGATGTTCTTGGCTCTCTGAAACCGAGAAAAGGTGACAGCCTCAGAGAAGGACTAGGTACATCTTCTGGGTCTGTTCTCTGTAACCCTTGTATACAGCAGAAGGTTTCTGATGGTTGGCCTGTGAAGGAGGGTGATGTAACTGACAAAGAACGTAGGTCACTCCAGCTTTTGAAAGGTCACTCCAGCTTTTGAATTTGAAATTGTATTGCAATTTCAATAGGATTTGAATAAGGCCTAAGAAACTGTGGGACCACCTTGATAAGTGTAAAACTGCTGATCCAGTCCCTTAGGAGTGAAGGGCGCAAAGGGCGCAGTGCCCTGCCTTCACAAGAGGCGCCCTCCTGCCCTGAACAGGCGCACTCCTGCCCTAAATGCACGCCCTCCTGCCTTGAATGTGCGCCCTCCTGCCTTGAATGTGCGCCCTCCTGCCTTGAATGTGCGCCCTCCTGTCCTGCCCAAAATGGGCGCCCTCCTGTCCAAAAATCCATGCCCTTCAGAGCTCTGCTCACTTGCAAATGAATGACCATGGTTGACTCTGTGTGTCTCCTTTTATGCTAAAGGAGATTTTGTTGGCCTTGGTCAGTGGGAGGAGCCTGTTGCAAAAGTCCCTTACCCAGTTCTAAGCCCCACCCACAAATCAAAAGATCACTCCCACTTGCAGGCATATAAGGCAGCTGACACAAGAAGAAAAAATGTCATTAAGCATCAGACCTTCATGCAGTGTGGACATGTACTAGACAGCAGTAATGAACTGATGATTGCCACTTTGCTAAAGCTAGAAGCTCATTCGAAAGCGTGTTCCTCCAATAAGCTATGCATTTTGTGGGCCGACTATTGTGGAGCTGGATCGATTGTGACTGCTCTCTTTATATGTTTATTCCCTCCAAAGATTGAGCAATTGGCAGTTGGTAAAAGCATCCAGTTTTTGGAAGTGCTGTCCTCCAAATCCCCAGCCAGAGCCCTACAAATTGGAACCCCTCTGGAACCGACTAGGTACAAACCCCGCTTCACAAGTGACCCCCCTCAACGAAGTATTTCCCATACTACATTTACTGTCCCTTAACCCTCCCTCGGTATGCCCTCCAATTGAGGGCCTTGCCCTGTCGTTGACTTTTGTGCCCCACATTCCTGGGGGGCACCCTGCCCTCTGAAATTTCTGTGATCAGTCAGCACTGTGATCAGTGCTGACTGATCCCTGTGATCAGTCAGCATCTTTCTCTTTAAATTTGTTTTGAATTGAGAGCAGGTGGTAATGACTCTTAACTCATGACAAAGTGAGTTCCAAAGTCGGATTCCCAGAGAAAAGGTGAAGCTCTAACCATATTTTGAACTATGACCATACCTTTACATGTAAAAGGCCTCGGTCGGAAGACCTTAGATAGCTGGGGGTCCGAAAGATTTGTGCTGGAAAGTGTGTTAAAAAAGGGACGGTGGAAAATCATGAATAGATTTGTATCAACACTGTGAGGAGTAATTGGTAATAAATAATCTGGTAAGTATTTAGGTAATAGTTTCAGGGATTTGAAGTAGCCTTAAGTTACTAGCAGTCAAATGGTTACTAGCAAGCCTCGAAAAAACTGTAGGTAGATGCCAAACACAAGTTTCCTGGACAGGTGCATGATATTAAAATTCCATGACAACCTATCATCAAAATAAAGACCAAACAACTTAGTCTCTAGCACCTTCCTCAGCACCATGGTACCTATATGTACTTGTGGGGGGAAGTTGAGGTTTGAGAGGAATGGTAGAAAAACAGTCTTTGTGCAATTCGGTGCAAATGATTTTTTTTTTTTTTGGACCAAAGATTAACGATATTGATTATATTTTTCAAATTGCATATCAAGGAGTTAACATCATGTGCAGTAGGTAATTATCACAGTAAGATCATCGGCAAATGCAATAGGAAAGCTATTTAGGTACTGACAAGAGGGTTCATAAATCGTTTAAAAAAATTAGAAAAAACAAAGATCCTAGAATGCGACCTTGAGGAATGCCTCTATTATGTATTCTGATATCTGACAGTGCTGTAGAATTTTTAACTCTCAATGGTCTGGAGCTTAGGTAGGACTCGATTAAGCGCAATGGTACCTACCTACTCCCCGAATACCAAGCATTTTTGCTTGCCCAACAAAGTTTGATAATGTTCACAATCAAAAGCTTACCTACTTAAAGTCAATTAGAATGGCTAGAATCAGTGCTCAAAGTGTCCCGAAAAAAGGGCAGGAGCGCTTTTTCCAAAAGGGGCAGGAACAAAAATTGTAGGGCACATCGTCCTTCTAGGAGGGTACTTCGTCCTTCGAGGAGGGTACTTCACCCATCGCAGAGGGCACTTCGCCCATCGAACAGGGCCCGAAATAGCTCCAAGTGGGAGCCCTGTGGAAGCACTTTTGCACAGTTTTCCATTTGTGGGAGCGCAAAGGGCTCACGGCATGTGGGAGCTGCGCTCCCACACCCTCAGGGCGGGCAGGAGCGCGCACTCCCAGAGCTCCCACACACTTTAGAGCACTGGCTAGAATCTTTTGTCTCTTATCAATCAGCAGCTTGATGTAGTATGTTATTAGCGAGAGTGCATCCAAGGTTGATTTTTTAGGGAGAAAACCAAATTGGTGAGAAGATAATACCTTCTTCTGTGATAAGTGGTGCATAATCGATTATAAATCAGGTGCCCAAATACTTTGTAATGGTTGGAAGAACAGAATTGGTCGATAATTGTACGGATCGGTGGAATCTCCGGATTTAAAAATTGGCACAACAGTAGCAGACTTCAATTCTGCAGGGAATATGCCTTGTTCAGACATGAGATTGGCTAAGTTAGAAATTGGAGGAGACATTCAAGGTCGGGCAGCTATTTTTTAATATTTTAGGGGTAACATCTTCTGGAGGTGAGGTTGTCTGCTTTAAGGTGTCTATTGTCTTGATAACTTCTCGTACAGTCACCGGGGTCCAAAAAAGTGAATTTACTGTGTGTTTTTCATGTGTTCTTGGTGATCGTGGTGATTATTAAAATTGGTATGTACTGGGCCCAACTCGTTTTAGTGGATTTAGAAAACTTTGTAATAAAATATCTGCAATCATGCAGGTTTGTGGCAAGGGTGTTTGAGGTGGTTGTGAGAACAATGGGCAGTCGTGCCACAACCACTTTGTTTATTAGCTGGTTAATAAGCTGCCATGTTTGTTTTAGAGAGGTAGTCGAAGCTCATGCCGTGGAGAAATATTTGTTTTTATCATGACACAACTGCAAATTGATGCAATCTTGCAATGCAGTCACCCTGTTGTGTAATGCAAAGTGATATGGTTTGTTGCGAAGTTTTGTTTTTAGATTGTCGAGTTGGGCCATCATTTTGGCTGTCTTGGTTGAGACCCAGGGTAAGAACATATGTCTCATCATCTTGGCACTGCGTGTTGGTTCGTTTATAGTAGGCCTAGCTGCAATTTCAAGATTAGTAAAATGGGCGTGAAATAGAAAGAAAGGAGGTATGCTTCTTGGCAGGTGCTTGCTTCGTCCAGTCCAACATGTGTCCAGTCGGTTAAAAGAAAGGATTCTGTGAGTCTTTTTGTGTCTAGACGAGAGTTTTGGTAACATGTTATGTTAGCAGTTATCGAGTCGTCAGAGTGGGAGATGGCCAAGAAAGAAGGCATCTGATCTGATATAGGATAGTCAATGGTGGCCTTGACACAATTGTCCAACTTTGTTATGTTTGTGAACATCACATCTAAGATAGATGATGAAGTGCTTGTAGGGGTTGTAATAAGCTGCGTAAATTGTAAATTGGAGAGTGTTGACATGAGGCGTGTTGAACATGGTGTTGTTTGGGAAACATCAATATTGAAATCTCCAATCAAAAAGACATCAGGTTTAGTTTGGTTGTCGAGTGTCAATCGGAATTGGGACAATACATCGCAAAATTTCATCACAGATAGATCTGGCGCCTTATATATTGCAACAATATTGACAGGGCAGTTGTACTTAAAATCAAAAGTTAGGTGTACAGCTGCAGCCTCAAGATGACAATCAATGCACAATGATGAGGCATTTATAGTGGTCCAAGCAATCGAATCTCTGACGTACCTATATAGCTACTTAGTGTTCGTAAATTCCCGGGAATTTATTTTCGAGGGAATATTCCCGGGAATATTCCGGGAATATTCCTTTTTCGGGAATTTTGGGAACAAACGAAAATTCCCGGGAATTTTGGAAATATTCCCGGGAATTTTGGGAATATTCGGGGAATATTCCCTCATTGGGAATTTTGGGAATATTCCCGGGTATTTTGGGAATATTCCCCAGGAATTTTTGGATCATTCCCGGGAATTTTGGGAATATTCCTGGGAAAATTCAAATTTTGAAAATATCACTGGGAATTTTTCGAATATTCCCATGTAGGTACTTTATGATTTTCCTGTGGGAACTTCAATTTTTTCAAACTCAAGTTGGCCGAGTTTGTGGTTGTTGAACAAGATTATCACATTTTGCTAGTTTCCATATGAGTCATTTCACCATCATCGCCAGACCAGATACAGGCTGGCGTGAAAATGCAAAATGCACGAAAGCAGCAAAATGTTGATAATTAATATGGTTAAAGTCAGCCGGGCTGTGAATTCTGTGGTATATCATTTTCTTGGGTAATCAATTATGATGCGAAAGGGCGAATCCATGGCGGCGTATTTTCAGAGTAAATTTTGGGGGATTTTTTAGCCCGGTTATTCCTGGCCTGTTTGCGAATGGCTTTTTTCAATTCCAATTTTCCTTTCTTTCGAACTAATTTTCTATTCGAAATATCATACTTCACATTTAGGTAGGTACCTACTTAGCAGAGTTCGTTCAACAGTGAGCAGTTTTGCTCTTTTGAAATCATCGTGTGGGGCTGCTCCCGACTCAGAGACTTGTTGGTAAAAATTTAAAAAACATTTGCTCCTTCTTGACGAGCATGATGCCATGATCAAGAGTTCGCGACTGCAGGCACATGTCTGGTTTTGGTAGCTTTTACTGACGAAATCTTGTGTTGAAATTGCCTGCCGACTGCTCGCGTTGGAACTGCGTGGGCGGACTGGGTCTTTTTTTTTTTTTTTTTTTTTTCTATTGGATGAATTTCATTCATATTTTTGTTTTGTTTTTTGTGGCTTAATTACAACAAACAAGAAAAAAAAACAAAAGAAAAAGGGCCTTTTATGAGTATTTTTATTTAATGAAGGGACTGCCAACTGACAGAATGATATCTGGATTTGTGTTGGCCAGCCCCTACATTTATGGTGAAAGAAGAGCCCTGCAAGCACTTTGCGAGGATAAAAATTCACAAAAAGTGTTCATGTGGAAAGTGGAAATTGCACCTAATTTGTAGCCACATCCTGATACCTAAGGTCTAAGAAAATATTTTTCCCGGATAAAATGTGGGTGGAGAGAAAACAAATATTTCTTTAGTTTGCTCTGAAAGCAACAGAGTGAATGCGAACTACGTATCACAATGGGGATGCTATTCCACATCTTTATACCCCTAGAGAAGAATGAATGTGTCCCATAACTGTTGTGACACTTTTGTGACAGCAGCTCCAAATTTACACAAGATCTGGTTGTGTAATTTGAGTAAGAAACAAGAGTAATCTTTCCAGGCACCTGTGGAGCCAGACCATTTAACATCTTGAAGATTTTTGAGGAAATAAAGTAGAATATAAGATTATAAAGTGGGAGGATATGCAAACTTAGGAAAAGGGGAACATCACGGAAGGAGCATCACGGAAGGAGCATCACGAGCGGAACCAGTCATAATGCGAATAAAACACTTCTGTTTTATGCTCACTTTGTCAATCTCAGTTGCATTTGCACTGCACCAGCCTTCAAGCCCATAAGTAATTTTCGGCTCAACAAAAGCATAGTAAAGATTTCGCAAGTATTTTTTGGCAAGAAAGCTCGAGCTCTGGAAAAAGCATAAATAAGAGAGTTAAGTTGCATCAACAAGGTAGCTATGTGAGGCACCCAACACAATGTTTGATCAAATGTTATTCCCAATAATCTGTACTCAGAAATGCACCGATACAAAGTGTCTGCTGGAACCATATCAAGGTTACCCCCCGGAAGAGGTGCAAATTTTGGGTGAAATATGGAAAAATTTGTTTTTGAGAAGTTTATGGTAAAGAGGTTGAAGTCCATCCATGACTTCACTGTACCAATGTCTAATTCAACTTGCGCCATGAGTGCAGGAATTGTTGCACTGGCATATAAGAGAGTAACATCATCTGCGAAAGCATATTTGTTACTACAAATTTTTTCTGGCATTTTTTCTGGCATTTTTTCTGGCAATTTTCTGGCATTCGAGATTGCTCTCGTTTTACAAGGTGGAGGAGTGGCCTCACCATTTCTGGTGCATACATATTGTTCCGGAATTGTCTGGGCTGCCTCTATGGAAAACGTAGGGCTTTGGTCAATCTGGTTATTGGAGAGGTGGATGTGCAGCATGGCACTGTTGCCGACTGCTTCCTCGCTTTCTCCAGATTGATCAGTGATCTGAATGCCACACTTAGTCTGGCCTATCCAGGAACTTCAATATCAATCAATATCTGCTCAATCCCCCCCAGGCCTGGGAACCGGGAGCTTTCAGCAAAAATTTTGAAACTTAATAACTCACTCCTCTCATACTGCAGGAATCTTGTTAACGTGAACTTCCTGGATTTGATGAGTGCTCAGTCCTCAAGTATTTCCATTGATGGATTGCATTATTCGGAAGCGGGCGCCACCAGAGTGGCTGCTGGTTTGGTGCAATCCGTCAATTCTTTTTTAGCTTAACCCCTAATTTGGAGTTATGCTTCTCTTCTGACGCACTGAATCACCCAAATCTTCACAATTCTGCTCCAAATCACTTGCAGTTCAGATTGTCAGTGTTGCTGCTCAATGTGCGAAGCTTGCTTCCTAAACGTCAGGCTCTACATCCTATTTTTGACACTCCCAATCTGGACTGCATAGCTGTGACTGAGACCTGGCTGGATGAATCATGTTCGGAGGTGGATTTGCTTCCCAACTGCTATGCGGTATTCCGTAGGGATCGCTCCCGACTTGGTGGGGGTGTCCTGCTTGGAGTGAGGCACCACCTTAAGCCAAAGCTCATCCATGCCAGTAAAGTTTTTGAGTTGATTATAGTTGCTTTGGAATCATCCTTTCCCCCTGTTTTTCTGATATTGCTGTATAGGCCGCCTAGCTTAGCTTTGGACTGTTTTACTGGGATTTGCACCGAGGTTCTGAATGCTGTATCCCCTTTAATGCAGATCCAGCCTGGTTGCAAACCCCCCTCATTTTTACTTGGTGACTTCAATATTCATGCACCAGCCCAAGAGTCTGAGTCTGAGATATTTCCTGATGGATTGCAGAGATTAGTGGATAGCTTGTCCCTTCAGCAGGTAGTTAATTTCATCACACGGCCAAGAGGTTTTCCTCTCCCTTATTCAGTTGGGTCCACTATTGATCTCATATTTCATTGCCCAAAATCAGAGCTTCAGGTAATCCACCCATTGGTAGGTCTTAGTGATCATTATATGATCTTTGCAGAATTTTTGGTAGATTGTGCATCTCCACCTTCACTGCCATCTGTTCCAGAGGTGGACAGGGTGGGCCTCAATTTTAAAGTTTATGACAAGATTTCCGTGGATAGATTTCTTAGTTTCGCTTTGTTGGACTTCGGAGTTTCTGCTCTCAGCCTGGATGAGCTCTGGGCTGAATTTAAATCATTATGCAGTTTTGTGACTGAAAAATTCATTCCAAAGAAACAGGCCATTAGATGTGGTGGCTTTTCCTTCCCGGTGTGGTTCACTGCTGGTCTCCGCTCACGGTATCTGCATCTGCAGAAATTATTCAGAAATTGTTTCACTGATTCAAGTCTTCTCCCACGATACTCACTTGCCTTAAGGGACTATCAGCGGGAGCTTTACGCTCTGGAGCGTAAATTTGTCCGTGGACTGGCCATAAATGATGTAATCTCCACAAAACAATTCTGGCGATTCCATCATAGCAAAACTTCAACATGCCTGTGGTCCCCGTTGAGAGAGATGGGGAGGATGTTCCTCTGTCCTTTGCATTGAAGATTTGAAGGTCCGGGAGCACATGAGTAGGCCTACTGCTCCTGTTCTCACGAGTTTCGATTGCAATGAACCAACAACTTCTTGCGGGATGCTGATGTGCTAACACCTGGACATTAGGGCTGTGCGAATCTTGATTCGATTCGAAGATTCGATTCGAAAATCTCGAATCTTGCCCGATTCGATTCGAAAAGATTCGATTCGAAAAATGTTGTGATATTCGAATCAAGATTCGAGATTCGAACTAAAGGATTTGATTCGAAAAGATTCGATTCGAGATTCTTGAAGGATTCGAAAAAAATTCGAATCGAATCTCGAATCTCAAATAAAATTTTGAAAACTTTTTTGCAAAAAAAAAGCTCAAAAATCGTCAACATTGATCCAAAATTTCGAATGGCAAAGTCAAACAACCAAGTGGATGCCGCCTGGAAGCCATCTTGAATTAACTGAATTACACTAGATGGCAGCCATCTCTCTTATGCGAACGCGTGCGTCAGATGTTTTCCCATTACCTGCACTGCCGATCCGCCGTCTAGTGTACGCACGTTATCCGGGATTTTGACAGAAAACTTGGAAAAGACATGGCGGTCCCATTTCTGTTGTTCAGCAAGTTCATTTTGGCTTTTTTTGTTGTGTTTGCCTTGTTTGTTGTGTTGGAAAACTTGAAAAGACATGGTGCTCCCATTTCTGGTGTTCAGCAAGTTCATTTTGGCTTTTTTTTGTTGTGTTTGCTGTGTTGGAAAACTTGAAAGACATGATGCTCCCATTTCTGGTGTTCAGCAAGTTCATTTTGGCTTTTTTTTGTTGTGTTTGCCTTGTTTGCTGTGTTGGAAAACTTGAAAAGACATGGTGCTCCCATTTCTGGTGTTCAGCAAGTTCATTTTGGCTTTTTTTGTTGTGTTTGCCTTGTTTGCTGTGTTGGAAAACTTGAAAAGACATGACATGGTGCTCCCATTTCTGGTGTTCAGCAAGTTCATTTTGGCTTTTTTTGCTGTTTTTGTCTTGTTTGCTGTGTTGGAAAATTTGAAAAGACATGGTGCTCCCATTTCTGGTGTTCAGCAAGTTGATTTTGGCTTTTTTTGTTGTGTTTGTCTTGTTTGCTGTGTTGCTGTGGTCTTTGCTACTTACAAAAACACCTGGAATAAAATGTTTGTATTCCAGTTTTTGACAGAAAAAGCTCTCATTATCTTCAATAATTTCAGGCCAATTCTCTTTCATGATGATTTTGTACCAGATATCGGCTAGAGTTTTTGCCCTGCCATTTTACCAGGTTATCAGCAGGAAGGAAAATCAGATTGTAATCAGGTGGGCACCTACCTTCCTACCATCGTTTGGCTAGGCACCTATATGCCTATTCAGCCAAAACAGATTGGCCTAATATCACTGACGAAGTAACCTCAACCTGCCATTGAACTTCATCCTGTGACCGCTACTACTAGGTACCTACCCTACCTTCCTAGTGTTTTTCATTCCTTTCTCTGCATTTATTTTGCTGCAGAGCATTACCTGCATAACAGGCCAGGCATACGTACATGCTTATAGGCAGCTACCTGCATGCATTAATGGCACTTTTAGTCAGGGTAGGTAACTAGTCATAGGTACCTACCTACATTGCCTTGCTTTATCGAGAGAGGTAGGTACCTCGGTACCTATAGCTGGTGTCTCACTTCACCTCATACTGGAACCAATGATAGGTAGGTATCTGCCTCTTCTAGCTACTACTTAGCAGGTACCTACCTACATGGGTCATCTCGTGTTTTATTCTGAGGGACATAGGCCTTCCCACATGCATTAATGGCACTTATAGTAGGGGTAACTAGTGGTAGCCGGTAGGTACCTACCTACCAGCCTTGCCTAACTTTGTTGAGACAAGTAGGTAGGTTCCACCTAACCTACCTGCCTCTTACTGGTGTCTCACCTCATTCTGGAACCCATGCTCCGTCTTCCTAAATTTGCGCAATCCCCATTTGTGGTGCACCTACCTAATCTTCATTCAATTCACCAACTTGATTCACATTTAGGCCTACGCATGCTTTATGCTGGAAATTAATGTGCCTGAGATAAAATTGGGAAGATTCGAAACTAGATTCGCTTCGATTCGAGAAAGCGATTCGATTCGATGCCGATTCGAACTTAACGATTCGCCTCGAGAAGATTCGATTCGAAAGTGGAGAAGGGATTCGGATTCGATTCGAGATTCGAAGAAGCAGGATTCGATTCGAGAGATTCGATTCGAAAGCCGATTCGCACAGCCCTACTGGACATCTGCTTTCTGCCATTAAATCCTGCAAAAGTTCTTCATTTGATCTCATTGATGGCATCCCTATGGTGCTGTTGAAGAACCATAGTGATGTCTTATCAAAATTTTTGCTGGTCTTGTTTTCTTTGTCATTAGCCTTAAATTATATACCCCCAGACTGGAAGCTCAGTGTTGTTAAGCCCCTCCCAAAAGGTGGCACAACCCTGTCCGTTCACAGTTTTCGACCAATTAGTTTGATTAGCTCCTCTGCCAAGTTGATGGAGAAAGTTGTTGCGGGCTATTTGTATCGCCTTCTTGAGAGACAGAAGTTCTTTTTCCATGGCCAGCATGGCTTTGATCAAAATTTTCCTGCGAAACCCAACTTACTGGTTTTGTTCATGAACTCTCTGTTGCCATTGGAACCTCTGTCCAAATTGATGCTGTGTTTATCGACCTCGTTAAGGCTTTTGACAGGGTCAGTATCCCCATCCTTCGAAATAAACTGGCTGGTCTTAATATCCCTGAAAATTTGTTCTTGTGGCTCTCTAATTTCATTACCGATAGGCATTTTCAACTTCTTGTAAACGGGAGAACATCCGATGTTTTCCCCGTTACAAGTGGTATCCCACAGGGGTCCGTGTGTGGCCCCTTGCTCTTCTTAATTTACATTAACGACATGACATCTGCAATATCGTCTGGTATCAGACTCTTTGCGGGTGACATCGTTGTTTACAGACCGGTGTCTTCCACGGATGAGGCAGCAGTTTTGCAACTAGATCTTGATTCTGTTGCAAGCTGGTGTGATACAAACTCCATGGGTATAAACGCCTCAAAAAACATCTGTTATGTCCTTTTCATCATCCCGCTCACCTGCTCTGCATGATTACAGAGTGGGGACAACCGTCTTGGTTAGGCCCGAAACTGTAAAATACTTGGGGTCGACTTTCAATTCTGAATTAAGTTGGGTGCCTCACATTCAAAACATTGTGAAAAAAGCTTCTAATCAATTGAAGTTCCTCATCAGGAACTATCAATGCTTCTAGGCGAGTAAAGTCTATCTTATACTTCTCAACAGTTCGGTCTTTGGGAGTACTCCACCCTTCTTGGGCACCTTAGCTCTCAAATTTTATCTCTGACAGGCAGTTCCAGGTTCTCGTTTGCAACGATCTGTCAGAGGCCCACCCACTCACTAGTGGCATTCCTCAAGGCTCAGTGTGTGGCCCTCTCCTCTTTCTCATTTATATTAATGATATATTCAGATAATATTCTCCAACATCAGGTTGTTTGCAGATGATATAGTCATCTACAGAGTTATCAGGTCTCCAGATGATTCCAAGGCCCTTCAGGATGACCTAGATTCCATAGTCAAATGGTGTGATGAGAATCAAATGAGTATCAATATCGCAAAGACATCTGTCATGTCATTTGCTTCATCTTTTTTTTTTTTTTTTTTTTTTTAAATAGGGACGGAGTCCCCCCGCCGACGCATTGCATTCAGAGGACGTCAAAGTCCGGAGTCAGATAAAATCCAATGCCAAGGAAAGACGCACAAAATATTCAGTGCATGTAAGCACCATGTCAAAATGAATCCATTCCGGATTTAGTCTAAAATTGAACAGCCTAGACCAAATGCGTCATTTCCAATATGGCAGATGGAGGGTGCCCAAAAATAGATTTCAAATATAGGCAACTTCAAAGAAATTGGTTGTTGGCCATCAACCAGAAGCATCGAATATGTGGCAAGCAAAAGAATGTCAAAAGCAAATAAAAGACAAGAAAAAGAACCAAACCTTGTGAATGAAGATGAGCCCGGACATGCCAAAGTGATTTGATGTCGTCCAGTTGACGATGGAAGATCATCAATGCCAACCAATATAAAAATGTCAATGATTTAGGTCAAATAGAAATTGTCCTAGGAATAATTTCAAGTAAAAACAAGAAGAAAAAAGGGGGGAAGCAAATTAGAATTTTGCCATGTCCAATCTAATTTTTTTTTTTTAATCATCAATTCTTCTTTTCTGACACCCACCCCAAATTGGAAGGTACCTGCCTATCCATTAAAAATATTCCACCTAGCCATTCAAATTATTCAGTTTGGCGCGAACTATTGCGATGAAATGCTCATCAGAAAAATGCAGGATATTTGGGGAAAGACATAGCCGGTTCCACAAAAAAAGGGTTCGATGGAAGAAACAATTTCTGTCTATGTTTTTTAACAAAATGGGAGGCACAAAAGATGAATATGTGCCTGCTCTGGTGGAGTGATTATTTGGAGTGAAAACCCAGGGTCCAGCACCCCAACCCCCATGGTTCAGAACACAATGCCTAAAAACTGAAATGTCATGTAAAGTCCTCCGCAGCTCAAGCGAGTCCCAGCCAAGCTCATTTATGAGAGATGTGACACTGGCATCAAAACGAAAATTGCAGAGACAAATCTCGCTCTCTCCTCTGCACAGCCTCAATTGCATTGATGTAGCATCTTTGGTAAGGTGCCCAAGAAGTGGTGGAGTACTCCAACAAAGACCGAACTGTTGAGAAGTATAAGATAGACTTTACTCGCCTAGAAGCATAATGATAGTTCCTGATGAGGAACTTCAATTGATTAGAAGCTTTTTTCACAATGTTTTGAATGTGAGGCACCCAACTTAATTCAGAATTGAAAGTCGACCCCAAGTATTTTACAGTTTCGGGCCTAACCAAGACGGTTGTCCCCACTCTGTAATCATGCAGAGCAGGTGAGCGGGATGATGAAAAGGACATAACAGATGTTTTTGAGGCGTTTATACCCATGGAGTTTGTATCACACCAGCTTGCAACAGAATCAAGATCTAGTTGCAAAACTGCTGCCTCATCCGTGGAAGACACCGGTCTGTAAACAACGATGTCATCCGCAAAGAGTCTGATACCAGACGATATCGCAGATGTCATGTCGTTAATGTAAATTAAAAAGAGCAAGGGGCCACACACTGACCCCTGTGGGATACCACTTGTAACGGGGAAAACATCGGATGTTCTCCCGTTTACAAGAAGTTGAAAATGCCTATCGGTAATGAAGTTAGAGAGCCACAAGAACAAATTTTCAGGGATATTAAGACCAGCCAGTTTATTTCGTAGGATGGGGATACTGACCCTGTCAAAAGCCTTAACGAGGTCGATAAACACAGCATCTACACATCCTTCCATCTCAGATTATTTCATTGGTCCCTCTGTGCTGTCTCGCCCAGACAATATCAAATACCTTGGCAGTTGGCATTCATTTCAATCCTGCCCTGAACTGGGGACCTCATATAAGTCAGATGGTAAAACGGGCATCAAATCAACTAAAATTTCTTATCCGACACTATTCCCACGCCTCCAGAAAGGTAAAGGAAATACTCTACTTCTCATTGGTTCGCTCCATCTTGGAATATTCAACAACGACCTGGGATCCTCATCTTCAGTGCCACATTGATGCACTTGAAGCTGTCCAGCGCAGGGCAGTGAGGTTTGTTTTTGGGGACTTCTCCTTTCACTCCAGTGTGACATTGCTCAGGGAAGAGCTGGGCTGGGAATCCCTTGCTAAGAGGAGAAAGCTCAGGGGTGTTTCAATTTTTCGAAAATGTGTCCGTGGTGAGGGAGGATGGGCAGGATGCTGTTGCTAGGGCTGTGCGAATCGGCTTTCGAATCGAATCTCTCGAATCGAATCCTGCTTCTTCGAATCTCGAATCGAATCCGAATCCCTTCTCCACTGTCGAATCGAATCTTCTCGAGGCGAATCGTTAAGTTCGAATCGGCATCGAATCGAATCGCTTTCTCGAATCGAAGCGAATCTCATTTCGAATCTTCCCAATTTTATCTCAGGCACATTAATTTCCAAGCAAAAAGCATGCGTAAATGTGAATCAAGTTGGTGAATTGAATGAAGATTAGGTAGGTGCACCACAAATGGGGATTGCGCAAATTTAGGAAGACGGAGCATGGGTTCCAGAATGAGGTGAGACACCAGTAAGAGGAAGGTAGGTTAGGTGGAGTGGAACCTACCTACTTGTCTCAACAAAGTTTGGCAAGGTTGGTAGGGAGGTGCACTATAATGGCACTATAAGTAGGTACCATTAATGCATGTGGGTAGGCCTATGTCCCTCAGGATAAAACACGAGATGCACTAGGTAGGTAGGTACCTGCTAAGTAGCTAGAAGAGGCAGATACCTACCTATCATTGGTTCCAGAATGAGGTGAAGTGAGACACCAGCTATAGGTACCTTCCTCTCTCGATAAAGCAAGGCAAGGTAGGTTGGTACCTACGACTAGTTACCTACTCTGACTTAAAGTGCCATTAATGCATGCAGGTAGCTGCCTGCCTATGCATGTACTTATGCCTGGCCAGTGGCCTGTTATCCAGGTAATGCTCTGCAGCAAAATAAATGCAGAGAAAGGAATGAAAAACACCAGGAAGGTAGGTAGGTACCTAGTTAGGCAGGTACCTAGTAGAGGTCAAAGGATGAAGTGTCAATAGGCAGGTTGAGCTTACTTCGTCAGTGATATAAGGCCAATCTGTTTTGGCTGAATAGGCATATAGGTGCCTAGCCAAACGATGGTAGGAAGGTAGGTGACTAGGTGCCACCTGATTACAATCTGATTTTCCTTCCTGCTGATAACCTGGTAAAATGGCAGGGCAAAAACTCTAGCCTATATCTGGTACAAAATCATCATGAAAGAGAATTGGCCTGAAATTATTGAAGATAATGAGAGCTTTTGCTGTCAAAAACTGCCAAACTGGAATACAAAAATTTATTCCAGGTGTTTTTGTGTGTAGCAAAGACCACAGCAACACAGCAAACAAGACAAACACAACAAAAAGCCAAAACGAACTTGCTGAACACCAGAAATGGGAGCACCATGTGTTTTCAAGTTTTCCAACACAGCAAACAAAGACAAAAACAGCAAAAAAAGCCAAAATGAACTTGCTGAACACCAGAAATGGCCAATGGGAGCACCATGTCTTTTCAAGTTTTCCACACAGCAAACAAGACAAACACAACAAAAAAGCCAAAATGAACTTGCTGAACACCAGAAATGGGAGCACCATGTGTTTTCAAGTTTCCAACACAGCAAACAAGACAAAAACAGCAAAAAAAGCCAAAATGAATTGCTGAAACAGAAAGGCCAATGGGAGCACCATGTCTTTTCAAGTTTTCCAACACAGCAAACAAGGCAAACACAACAAAAAAAGCCAAAAGAACTTGCTGAACACCAGAAATGGGAGCACCATGTCTTTTCAAGTTTTCCAACACACAACCAAACAAAAACAGCAAAAAAAAGCCAAAATGAATTGCTGAGCACCAGAAAATGGGAGCACCATGTCTTTCAAGTTTTCCAACACAGCAAACAAGGCAAAACACAACAAAAAAAAAGCCAAAATGAACTTGCTGAACACCAGAAATGGGAGCACCATGTCTTTTCAAGTTTTCCAACACAACCAGCAAACAAGCAAACACCAACAAAAAAGCCAAAATGAACTTGCTGAACAACAGAAATGGGACCGCCATGTCTTTTCCAAGTTTTCTGTCAAAATCCGGATAACGTGCGTACACTAGACGGCGGATCGGCAGTGCAGGTAATGGGAAACATCAGACGCACGCGTTCGTATAAGAGAGATGGCTGCCATCTAGTGTAATTCAGTTAATTCAAGATGGCTTCCAGGCGGCATCCACTTGGTTGTTTGCCTTTGCCATTCGAATTTTGGATCAATGTTACGATTTTTTTGAGCTTTTTTTTTTTGCAAAAAAGTTTTCAAAATTTTTATTTGAGATTCGAGATTCGATTCGAATTTTTTTTCGAATCCTTCAAGAATCTCGAATCGAATCCTTTTGTTCGAATCTCGAATCTTGATTCGAATATCACAACATTTTTCGAATCGAATCTTTTCGAATCGAATCGGGCAAGATTCGAGATTTTCGAATCGAATCTTCGAATCGAATCAAGATTCGCACAGCCCTAGCTGTTGCACCCTGGTCAAAAACACAGGGTCGACGAGGGCCAGTGACCTCGTTTCATTTATCCCACCTTCCCTTTCCAAAAATGTCTCTAGGTTTTCTTTCCTAAACACTACGTGTTCTCTGGAACAAACTTGGAATTTCTATGACATGCTAAACCTAGCAGAGGCCAGTTTTTTTTATCTGCCATAAAGCCAAAACTCAGTTTATCGCCCTAGTAGGTAGGTACTAGGTTGTAGGTAGGCCTAGGTAGGTATATAGGTTACTTGGATCATGCCCCCATTTCGTTTCCTTGGAGATATTATGCTATTGTGCCTTTTCCTTCTTTTTCCATGTTTTCATGCACTAAAAATTGAGGTACCTACCGAAATTGATAAATTTGTGACCAAATTGATTACTTGTTGTTGTGTTATCTATTCAACCGAGCCTGCTCTCAAACTGTCACCATCTGGACTATGCCATGCTGGAATCTTCACGTCGCCTGACCTGGTTCGTGTTGTTCTTTTATTTTTATTTTTCTGGCCACATTTCTTGACAATACCCACCATGGGTTTCTAAAACTACCCAATCTCTCTGCACCGAGGTTTGCACTTGAAACCATGTTTTCTTTTTTACTGCCGATCGCGACGGCGTCTTATCTCAACACAAAAAATACATGCTGCCTCGGTGAAAGAACACGACGACTTGATTTTGTTGTGGTAATTGCCGAGGCAAAAAATGATGCATGTCTGACCGGGGTTTACCACATCCAATGGCTTTTACTGCCTGTGGCCCCCAACATAGTTTAAAAAAAAAAAAAAAATTCGAATCCGAATCCAAAAAATACTCTAATCTCATTTTCTCGAATCCGAATCGGTTTTAGGATTCGGATTCGAACTTTAATCCGATTCCGGATTTGTGCACCGCTGCTTCTTCAGCTCAACAATGATTTCACAGATTCAAATTTGCGCGGAACCATGCAGTCCGAAAAAGAGATGAAAAATTTGCTTCGTTGAAACTTTCTCCACGCAGCAAAAGAAATGCCATTCTGGACTTGAACGCGTTCAAGGAACTTAATTATTTTGCGAAAATAATTAACTTTAAACACGTTCAAGGCGGTTTTGAACATGATTGGCTTGAACGTGTTCAAGAAACGTGTTTACACCCACATGGCTGAACGCGTTCAGTTAATTATGTTCAGGAACGTGATTAAGCGCAAAGCTGTTTACACAGAGCCTTGTTAATGACGTTCAAGAACTTAAACACGTTCAAGTTTTTGGTGTAAATTGTAAATTAGGTATTAGGTACCTATATCCTTTTTCGTGGAACAAATTTTTGATATTTGCCCTAGAAATGGAGTTATTTCAATTTCAGCGCTAGGGGACAAAATAAAAAAAAAATGGTCCACAAATCTTTTGAGGCTTGGTTTAGGAGCCTCTATGCAAAATTATAGCCCAGTAGCTTCAAAGACCTGGGAGGAGTAGCGATTATTGGGAATACGTATAGTGTAAATAAAGTTTTCCCTCATATCCGAAAAAATGGTAAACATATCCTACTCAAATTTTGTGCAGACAAAGGTCACTTCATTCTTGACATGCCTGCAAAATTTCATTAAAATCGGTCTAGGGGTTCCTGAGAAATAAGCATTTTACCGATCGAAGTCATTTTCGATGGAGTGGTCCCCTTAAAATTGAAAACAGATCAAGCACAAAAATTTTCATAGGTCGGTACATGATTGATTGCTTGAACAACTGTGCAGGTACCAGCTCAAACCATTTAACAGACGAGTAGGTAGGTACCTCGAGTTAAGATCCCTCGAGGTAAGCTTGGTAAGAAAGAAAGAAGGGAAACCAATCAGGAAATTGACCTAGATGCCGGCATCCTTGTAGTCTGAACTGAAAGTTAGGTTCTTCTTACCTGCTGATCCTGCTTTGCTTCACTGGCAGGAGAAATAAACTTTTTGTGGGCCTGCGCAATTTCAATGGTTTTTTTGGCGATTGCCATTTTCCATTTATTTTTACCACATGCCAGTTTTGCAGGGTCAGATGTTGAAAGCTTTCTGGTGAAAGCCTAAAATTTGGTTTCAAAAGCTCAAAGGTTTGTAGCAAAAATGGCTGAATTTGTGCAAAAACGACTGGAGGAAATGATTCCTCAGTTTGAAGAGATGGAGCGAATGAAATTGTTTCACAGGAATGAAATCAGGTAAGTTCATGAGAAAGATGGTGTGCAAGGAAAATAGTTTAAATTTTTTTATAGGTACCTTTTAAATTTTTTTTCAGTGTTTGGTCACATTCCTCAAGTAGCCTACCGACAGTAGTGGGTAGCGGGCGGTGGAAACAGTTAGCGAATGCCTCAGCATTTTTTGTGTGTAGACAGCAACCTTATTGGGACAAGATTCCTTCTACGACCAACAAAGCCTCAGGGACTCCACTATGGAACTGCTGTTTTTTCGATCGGAAAAGAAAAGGAACTAGGTAGAGATTCTGCTTTAAGCAGTGATTTTAAACCCATGCTAACCAGCTCGAGGGCACATTTTTCATCCCAGCCTGATGATATGCTGCCACAAAAGGTCCCTTATCATGTCAGATTCAAAAAATCAGGGCTGGATAAAATGCTGAACCTGCTTGTCTTGCTTGTAAGGTCTTGCAGGGTTAAGTTAGGGTCAGGTTAGGTTAGTGAAGGTTAGAATGACCTAATCTAGCCTACCTCACCTACCACCACCAGCCATCACAAGAAGGTTACCAGCGGGACAAGCAGATTGTGTTTGGACACATTCCTCAAAATCAAATTCACCAAGTGCCGGTCCACCTGAAAATTCAGTGGCAGAAAAAGTAACATTAAAACTTGTGCTAGGTATGCGGTAAATTAGGTGTCCGTCTGACATTCTGCTTGCGGTTTTTGTTCAAGCAGGACTTCGATCTGCACAAAAATGACCCCAGAGAGGGCTGCAAAAGCAGCAGTATGATGGCCATTTTATTAATTGTGTTTTTGTGGTAGGCATGGTGTTAGCAAACTATGTGAACACCACTTGTGGCGGCCAAGTTCCCTGTGTTTGAAAATCTCCTTGAGAAATTGCAGCATTCAGATTCTGTCAGATGTGTTTTTTCCTGAAAGTTTGGAATGTGCGGTGCCTGAAATGTCTTTAACTTGAACCTTCTGGTGAATGGGTCAGATTGGATTTACAGATTGGATACGCCACTCATGACAACCAAGTTGCCTGTGTTTAAAATTTAGAAAAATGTAGCATTTAGATTCTGTCAGTTGTGTTTTCTTCTGAAAGTTTGAAATGTAAGGTGCCTGATGTGCCTCTAATTTGAACCTTCTGGGGAAAGGGACTCAGATTGGGTTTGAGGCTCTTAAATGCTTTGTTTATTTCAGCCTGCTGGGCTGTTTGAGTCCAGCGCCTGATTGCTGATTGTGACAGAAGACAGAAATATGTTTTCTGGAGAAGACAGAAATATGCTTTCTGGAGATATCTGATGTCAAGAATAGCCTAGTTTTTTATTTCTTCGGGTTTCCATGGCATGTTATGTTGTTTGTCAACATAAACTGTTTTTGTTTTGCAGATTCATTGTGAATAAGCGAAAGGAGCTTGAATACAAAATACAAAAACGATCAAAATCAAAAAGTGATTACGTGCATTATATTCAGTATGAAATCCACTTGTTGTCGCTTATCAAACTCCGCAGAGAGGTTGGTTTGAAGAACAGCCAGTAGGCACTGTGGTTATTGAATAAACACTCACCGTGTTTAATCCTTTTGACTTTATACCCTCGAACTTGTTGTTTATATGGGAATTGTTGATATTCGTACTTCAGCTAGAACACGTTGTCACCTTTCATCCGAAGGCTCTTCGATGTGAGTGAAGTTACATTCATATTCGTATTCAAATTCATATTCCCAAAAATCAGGTCAGGTAAGGTTAGGCTGGTTCAGGTTAGGTCAGGTTATGCATGTTTAGGCTATTGAGACCTATCCTAACCTAATCTGACCCAACCTAACCTTACCTAACCTGATTTTTGGAAATATGAATTTGAATACGAATATGAATACGAATGTAACTTCACTCACGTGGCTCTTCGGCAGCACTGAAAGACTTGGCACTTATGATGAAATGGTGTTAGATCGAGTCTATGTCAGTTGTGATAAAACAGTTGTAAAATCAAGCTGGCCATTGTCATTGAGAGTAAAAAGGATAAAAGAGGATAGAAGGGAAGACTTGAAAACAACGGCCTCCAAACAGTCAACCAGCACGACAATGAATGGGAATGACTGAAGATTGCAGAGTAGACAATGCGTGCATTACTGAAGACACACACTGTGTTTATTGAGATTAATGAGAACTGCTCTCAAAATGCCTCCGAACAACCCTGAACAAATACACCCAAGACCATGAGAGTCGGTCTTCCCTGGAACATTGCAAGTTTGCACCCTTGGCATACAACTATAGAAGCTCCACATTGCTCAGAAGTAAGGACTGTTTTTCCTTAGAATTTGTTGCTTTCACTGAGGGTCGGATGCGGTAAAATAAAATTGCAGTCTTCCCAATGCCCTTTTGATTTTAGAAAAAGGCAAGAGTTGCAGCTTTTCAAGCAATGGTAGGACTTCCCATCTGGGCAATAGGCACCAAATAATGAAATCAGCACCATTTCAAAAGCAACACCTTTTTTTGAAGGCACACAATGCATTTTTTGGTTTGAAACATTCATGTTGGAAAACACTCTTGACAGTTTCAGAGGCTTCGATTCAAGATCAAAAATGCCATTGCCATGGTGGCAATATTCGATTCTGTTTCACAAACTGGTCGATGTTG
>JASGXE010005241.1:0-24224 GCA_030068105.1 Sinentomon sp. SZTP_YWyxl
CCAAGATCCTCAAACTTTCCACTACAAGCCAGCAAAAATTTAAATTCGACCTACAAGTGTCAGAAATGTCAGAAAAAAAAATAATGTGCACATGCTCTCTTAATGATTTAAACAAGATTGCTATGGTGCTCACGCCAAACCATCTTGGCTCCCTCCCGTCAATCCTTTTCGAAAATTTGATTCTCAACCAATCCCTCAACTTCGCCCTCAAAACAAATTCTACCAGCAATGCAAGCAAAACAATAGCCGATCCAACTGCCTTCAGTCAAAAACAATGCGCCAGTCTTTGAACTTGTTTCATCATTTTCTGAATAGAGCATTTGGAATGATTTGGGGGATACCAGTCTTTATAGGCAAAAGAAGCAGAAATTGGTGCTAAAAATAAGGAAATTGTCGGTACAAACTGGGGTTTGGACTGACCCAGTTAAACATAGAATTTTGAGAATTGGTTTTCACATTACTAGGCAGATGAGGCTAGGAGGTTACAGATAGGAAATCGAAGCACATTTACCTTTTTCCGCTCGTGAAAAGTCAGTGAGCTGGAAGGACTGCTGCAAGTACTGTCTCGTCACTCAGGCGCTTCCTGGGCAAAAGTCAGTTGCATTGACTGAACAGATATATTTGCTGTTCTTCAGGGATTAAAGGTATGGCACCAGTTCTCCATCAAGCTGGACAGGGTCCGTTCTGGCGTAGGACCATCCAAGATCTCAACACCCTTACTCACTTCTCCTTAGCTCTATGACGTTGCGGGTAGAGTTTGCGAGGGGATGGAAGAAGAGCCACCATGTCGGAGCCACGGAATGATGACTGTTCAGTCTGCAGTGTGCAGTGGCTGCCTGGTGTGCTGGGAAATGCTCCCCTACAGGAATCAGGCAACGTCGGTTACGACGTACCAACTCAGAACAGACGTTTCTGGTAACATGTCAAACCTGGAGCTGCTGTTCAAAAGGCAACTGCAGTTGGAACAGGATTCTGACAACTCAACGCCGATGTGAAACATTGTTTCATTTGAGCAAGGGGAAACCTGAGCTCTTTTCTTTCCCAGCAGAGGCTGAGGAAAAATCAAGAATACTGTTTTGTGCTTGTTGTCACTCTGTTGTCAATTGTCATGGGATCTAAATCTCAAAAGAAGGACATAATCCCATGCTGTCTGCAAGAATGCTGCAGGTTCTGGACATGTTCTGGCTTTATGAATTGGTTCCATAAGCACTGCACAAAGCTGTCAGCATCCCAATTTGATGCTTTCAGCTTTGGCTGACAGTGGTGATCCATAGTTCTGTGCAGACTGCTCAAAGAAGTTTGCGGGACCTGCGGTCGGAACGGGCACAGCAGACAGAATGATTTCAGTCAACTTTCTCAGCAAGCAGTTTGATGTTGTCTGGATGACATTCAAACTTGTTTACAGGTTGTCGAAAAATGAGAAAAAAGAACGCACCCCACATATGAGGTGCATCCACTGGAGGTGGCAGTGATGAATGAGCTGCAAAGCTGGGAGGCTGAGCGAGAGGAGGCTATGAACATTGCCGACGCAGAAGAGGTGCCAGTTTTTGATGAAAAAGACCTCCGTTTTTGCAGGAATTTGACAGGAAGGCAGACATCCAGTGTCCATCATGGCAGCATGCCTGTCAGAGGAATCACCGCCTCTCTTCTCTCAGTATCTCTTCCGTAGAGACCGCCACCTCCACCCCAATCGTACCACCCGTCAATGATATCCAGAGGTCTAAGCAAAGGAAACCAAGAGCCCCAAAGGGAGCTGATTTGTTTGGGTATCCCCATCAAGCTTGTTATGTATCCCATAGCAGGACGTGGCATTGATAGTTTGCAAGTGATGGGTGAATCAAGGAGTCGCTGGTATTGCTTTGGATGATGCGGAAGAAGTGCAGCATGGTGTAGAGAAGGTCATGTTTGTGGGTGCTGAAGACATCCCAGAATTTGCAGAGGCAGACGGAGATCATTTTGCAATTTGTGCATGGTGTTTTGGATGAGGTATTTGCTGAGGACGACCTGCAACATACCGAGGGCTGAGGAAGTTCGGCTGATTGATCAACAATAACGTGTGAGGGGTTGACAGATGTCTGGTAGCATTGTGGTCCAAACAAGAACTCCTCATCGATATTGGTTCTTTAGTCCTTGTGATTATAAGTTCACACATTTCTCACAAAATGGAATTTTTGAATTCAATTTCTTAAAACAACCCATCGTGAAATATCAATTATTGAAATCCATTCATTTTGATGCATTGCTCACAAAATGGAATTTTTTGAATTCAATTTCTAAAACCTACCCATCGTGAAATATCAATTATTGAATTTCATTCATCGTCGATCAATTAATAATAATAATTGTTATAATTGTTATAATTGTAATAATAATAATCTTGTTCACGATTTTTCCAACTGGAAATGTGTAATTGTTTTCAACGTTAATTATAATTAAATATAACAGAAAAAAAAAAAAAAAAAAAAAAAAAAGTTTTGTAGTTTACGAGTATTGCAGGATCCGCAATCGGCCCAGTCGTGATATGCTGAAGATAATGTTATCAGTAGTTGTTTTAAATGAATATTTGTATCAAGCTGCGATGGGAATATCATTGCTTCAGTTTAGTTTTCTCTGCTTGCTGTTTTTTGTTGTATAATATGTTGTCCTTTGTTGCATTTCTGATGCATTCGTCATCCTGCATTCATACTTTTCATGTCACATTACACATCTTCACTTCCTGTCCGCTGTCACCCGTCGTTCTTTCCTTCAATTTTCATTGGATTGGAACGAAATCTAGAATGAATTCTTGATTCGATGCCTCATATTTCGAACGTCAAACGATTCGATCATGGATCATGCTTGTCATGCAAAAATTACACGATGGCAACAGTCTGTCTGTTGAAATGGTAAAAGATTCAGTAACAAAATTGCCTCAACTCAACTCCAAATATCAGTCTTCAGAGATCTCCCAACGCCTAAACCTGAGAAAACACGGACCAACATGGAAGGTCCCTTCCAAATTAGCTGACCTGTGTGAAAAACACGGATTTGCATCAATCCTTGCAAGTGCACCCGACACACAATGCAATGCAATAAACTTCTTTAAGTCTGCTATCGAAAGAATGTTTATGACGTGACAGCAAAAAAACATTCCAGAGATGGTAATCACGGCCGCAAATAACAATGATATTTGTGGTGTGCAGCAAAAAAACTTTCCAAGACATGGCCTGTTTCACAGACACGCATAACAGTAATATTTGTGGTGTGACAGCAAAAAATATTCCAAGACATGGCCTGTGTCACAGATGCCACATGTCAGTAAGGCACTATGTGGCCATGTGCCATCGGTGAAGATCATCCTTCCAGGAAGGCCAAGCCTTTCAAGGTGATTCATGGTCAACCATGACCATGAATCACCAATCCGCAGCAACGACTTCAACTCCGACATCAACTCGTGACCCGTTCTCGAACTGCACCAGTTGCACAACACCAGCGGTAGCGAACATATCGCATCATCATTCATTGATGACTTTGACACTTGCTGAAGGCATTGTCATCACGTAATGTTTTGCTGAGCTGATTCACTTGAATCAGCTCAAGTGAATCAGCTCAGCAAAACATTAGTGATCATCATTCATGCATATCACAACATATTGCATCATCGGACTTGAAAAATACCCCAGCCCAGTAGTGGTCGAAACGTCGTCAGTAAATCTTGACATCGATCCCACAATTGATGGCCTTAAACCAGGTATCTATTTACAGTGATTGTGAAACGGATCGTGGCGCCAGTCACAATTTGATTTTGATATTTGACTTTTGTGACTCTCAAGAGTCAAGCGCATAGAATAGAATCATTGAATGAAGCATATAACTGGATGAGTGGTGTAGTGATTGTTAATTAAGTGATGTTGCAACAAAAGCTGCTCTCCAAGACTCATTCATCACACGTAAACGACCTCTGCTTTCCTCAGAGAGGCATTGGTGTTCAGTGCAATTCTGTTGGACTTGCACTTCTTAGCAAAGTTCTGTTTGCTCTGTCCAAAGGAACTATACACCGATGAGTGGTTATTATAACATCAGATGGAGAAAGCCAGATGTGCAGAATTTACCTGGACAGATATTCTTGGAGTTGGGAAAATCCGCGATGGTATATCGCATTTTCATTTTCCCAACTCGGGAGTTTGGAAAATGAAGTCTGGAGTTGGGAAAATGCAGCCGCGGATATTCCATTTTCCGAACTTCGGGGTGGGGAACATGGAAGTTGAGCTTGGGAAAATGAAGTCTGGAGTCGGAAGTTGGGAAAATGCAACCACATTTGGAGTCGGGAGTTGGGAAAATGTGAGCCGCATTTGGAGTTGGCTCAGGATGGCCGGTATGGGGAAATTAGTAACCTTACCGTGCTGATATATGCTCAGTAGTGTAGCAGTGAATTGTGAGTGCGGTTGCTTAAGCAAGTTGCTTCCCGGCTTAATTTTCCCAACTACATTAACATATCAGAATATTCTCATTTTCCGAGAGTTGGGAATTTTGGGAGTTGGGTTGGGAGTTGAAAATTTCTTGGAGTTGGGAAAATCCAATTTTCCTCACCGAATACGGAGGAGTTGGGAGCAGGGAAAATGCAGCCGCTTCGCGGCTGCATTTTCCCAACTCCCCGTATTTTCTTGCAACTTTGGGGGGGAGCCTCCCCCCATCCCCCCCATTAGCTACGGCCCTGCCGAAATGTCTACAACTGAGATCTCACTTCAAAAAGCATGAACTCATTTTACCTATCTTTGGCAGGTAATTGGGTAAAAAATAATGCAAAAATCAATTCATCACTGAGAGTTAATTTTTGGCGAAAACGGCAGTCGGTAAATGTAATGCTGCTCAAAAAGTAATTGAGAGGGACAAATGACTTGAAAATTCTTAAAGATGAGATTCCAGCCTTTAAAATAGGAAAAACAAAATCGAATTTTTTGAAAGAAAAAAAAATTCCGAAGGGTACCCCCCCCTTAAGAACAAAACCAAGGAGGTGTATATATTGGAGGAGGCGCCAGCGAACCCTGCACCACTTAGCTCTGTGGAGCATGAAGAATCGGCCGACATGGTTTTGGTGGGCAATAAGCAGAAGGAAGAGTGCGGACAGCGGAATCTGCGATGAAGATCAGGGCTTAAAGTGTGCCGAAGCGCACCGGAGCAGGTCCGGCCGTCCCTGCAGCCACAGGAGCTGAGCTCCGGCAGTCCTTTTCATCCGACATCACTGAAACGCCGACGCTGAGCTCCGTCCCTTTTTTTACACATTTGACACATCCTTTTCACAACACAACACACATCCTTCCAAGTTTCAAACCCAATTTTTCAAGATGTCTGTCGACTCCATGCCTGCTCTTTTGCGATGTCACAACCACCCACCATTGCCCCTTGGAATCCTACCGGGGCTCAAACCCAGACCCCTAACTGGGTATGAGCCCAGATGCTTCCCTTAAAAATGCCCTCTGCAAAATTCTGGAATGGTAGGTACCCCTGGTTATTGGTCCCTTTTTTCGAATGCTTGGTCCCTTTTCCGAAAAGGGAGCTCCGGCCCTTTTTTATTCTCCACTTTAAGCCCCGATGAAGATGTATCTTTCCTCCACGTCAGTCTGTGTGTGCTCTGCATTCGATCATTGCAGGTGGCAGATTTTTGGTTTTTTTTTGGCCTGTCCTGGAAGAAGAACCAGATTGTTTTTGCTGGAAACATACACATGTTCAGGGAATTGGGAGTGAAACTAAACGAGCCTGGCTTCAATTCTTTCCCTAACCCAGGCTCTCCAACGGAAAAAGTATGCACCTTTCTTGATGCATGCCACATGCTCAAGCTCATGCGAAATTTGCTGGGCGAAAAGAAGGTGATTAAAGACAAAGACGGAAATGAGATTAAGTGGGATTATATTCGGTTGCTAGACGAGTCGCAGGAGAAGGAAGGTTGAGATCAAGTGGATTATATTCGGTTGCTAGACGAGTCGCAGGAGAAGGAAGGTTTAACAGCCGCGAACAAGCTGAGACGGAGCCACCTTGACTGGTGGAGACAGAAAATGAAGGTCAGTCTTGCGGCCCAGACTTTAAGCAGATCTGTAGCAAATGCTCTCGAGTTTTGCCACAAATCCCATATCCCCGCGGCTTCCAAGGAGCGATGCCCACTGTCCAGTTCCTTCATCAAATGAACGACTGTTTTGATATTCTGAACTCTTGCAACTTGATAGCAAATGGTTGGAAGAGGCCCATAACTCTTGCAAACAGGAACGACTGCATTGTCCTCATCGACGACACCATACATTATCTGAGAGGCCTTTGCACTGCTGAAGACGAGCCGTTGATTCAAGGCCGCCGAAAGCGAAAGGTTCCACATCTGGGCTTTATCCTCGACTCGAGTATTCGTGAGCTTGCTGAATCCTTTGTTTGGTACGACCAACCAATTCTTCAGTTTTTGCTCACCAGGAAACTCAGCCAAGACCACCTGAAGCTATTTTTAGCAGCATAAGGAGTCGCGGTGGTCATAATAACAACCCTTCTGCCTTACAATTCAAATCAGCTTATCGAAAATGTCTCCTGGCTCGAATTTTACCACCATCATCAGGAAATTGTTCGCCCAACGACGTCCAGCAACTTATCATACCCAACACAGGCCCGTCTTCTGAAAACCGCTAAATTCCAATCATTGAAAACGCAACCTCTCAGGAGGATGCTGCATCTAGATTCCCCTCATCTGAACGAATTTTCTACGAATATTTTGGAGCAGATATCGGGATTTCTTGTCCGCAAGATTCGCGCACAGCTTTCATGTTCAGACTGTGTGGATTGCCTACTGAATTACAACATCTCCCTTTCAACCAGAAGCCTAACTTCCGTCAAGGATTTTGGTGGACTGATCCATCCATCAAACGATCCTGGCGGAGAAGGTTTTCCGCCGCAACCAGTCAGTCCTGCCCCTCCCTGGAAAAACAAATCTTCCTAGGCTAATCCCGGAAAGTTTCCGGCTCGTCTGCGAAAAGAAGATATTCCGCAACTGCGATCACCTTTTCGGACCACAGAATTTGGAGACGAAACACATTTTTCTCAATTGGTGAGATCTCTTCTGAAGAATTTCTACCATCTGGGGGTCAGACGCCTGTGCCAGCTATCTACCGAACATCTCAAAGGGCACTCCATCTGTCAGATTCTGACGAAACTGGTTCTCTTCAAGGGACAGTAGACACAGTTATCACAAAAGGTAAGGTCATTTTAATTTTTAAACGAAAATGTGGTGGAGTGGGTGACTGTCCGTACATGTGAGGTCACACTTGACAACAAGCAATCATTGGGTGGACACATATGCCTACCATTAGACGGTGAGGGTAGGGACAGTGCATTGGACATAAAATTAATTAATTAATGTGCCGCATTAATTAATTAAAAATTAATTAATTAATTAATTAATGTGCCGCATTTATTTGGTATAAATGTGGCACAATAAATTGTGCCACATTTGTCATTTTTCGAATTTTCGGGGAAACCCCCGACCCATTGACATTAGTTTCCCATCATTATTTGACGTTTCATCTCCACGCAACAAAATCCCATTTTTTGAATCTGAAATATCATACTGTTTTGTCTGAAAGATGGAAGACGGCACCAAGTTGTGGCACAGGTTATTTTCTCATCATCGTGTGTCGCCCGCCCACAAGAATACCTTGCAGAGCAAAATTCCTGGTGTTGCGATGTCATCTTTGCACATCATTGTCGTTTTGTTTTGGTTTCTCGTGATGTTTCCGGGATACCCAAACAAGTTGAAGAGATTTTTCTTGTCCAAACTGTTGCCCCATCTTTCTTCTTCATCCTGGTCGAAAAATATCAAAATTCGGCCAATTGTTCTGGATTTTGCACCTGATAAATGCACAACACCTCGATGCAGTCGCATTCATTTGCATTGCACGCTCTTTCCTTTCTGCCTCCAGCGAGGGACACCTACCCACAACACCCTGTTCTACACCCTGCCAGCAGCACGATCAGTCTACCTATACACATCGTTGATCAAAACTCATGTCTGATTGCTATTGTTTTTGATTGCATGTCTGATTGCTATTGTCTGAACTAAAGAAATTGCTATTGCAGGATAAAGTTGCCATGGCAATTGTTTAAAGCAACGCGCAGCTTGCATCATTCGCAGTTGAGATGCCTTCGGGAGCTACTGACGCGACAAGCTGAATAACTTGCCTGGCTCGCAGGCTCGGGACGTTTCGAGAGTATGGTTCATGTGACGTGGCCAGCACGCAGACGAAATCTCTGGCCAGGAATGCAGATGGATGTTGGCGTTCGCCAATGCGAAATATGGTATCATAGACCAAGTGTGTCTCTTACAAACTCAAAAACTCAAAGCTGACATCAAATCGTTATTGACAGGGTGCAGAAGAGGCAACAGACTTGCAGATGCAGATGCAGATGAAGCTCCGATGGTGGTTGGTGTGCAAACAGTTACCCATTCACAATGTAGGTACTTTTTGCAGTGTTGAATTGAGGAAAAAATCAAGACAGCCATGGCCATGATTGTAGACTATCTATTGATAAATAAATTACTCTGTCTTGTTTTGTGGATGCAAGTGTTAATAATTCCCACACCTTTTCCCATGTTGAACCAAGTTGGGCTACAATGAAGAAAAAGCAAGCAAACCTTAAACCCATGAAGAGACCATGGATCACCAATAATTGTTCATTTGTGGCAGGTTGATGGCATGCAACAAGATATCCTAGATAAAATGCAATTAGCAAACCAGCGTTACGAACCTCTTAAAAATGCCCACCCCTTTTTAAGATGTCGACCCTGTGTCATGCTGCAAAAAACAAAACAAAGGATGATAAGGTTTACAAGTATCCGTGATGACCGCAATTCCTTTTAAATTCAGGAAGTGGGCCAAGGGACTGACGAGAGACCAACATACATATACATACATATACAGATCAACATCATGGATCGTGTTTCCACCGGTTGAAACAGGCTAAACTTTTATGTAGTATGGAGTATGGTCAAAAGAAAGAACCGCTTACCAAAAGTCTGATTGGAGCAGGTAAGTTTTTGATTATAGCAAACATCCACCAAATATGGTGCCAAAAACTGCGGAAATTTAACATTAGCACATATCTTTGCAATTACAAGTGCCTTTACATAAAAATAATTTAAAAACAGTGATTGGCATGCCTAATGAATAAAATATTTGGCAATAACGACCACATCACAATGAGATAAAAATACAAACTAACTAACTTGGGAACATTTACGGAGCGATCTGCTCCATGGTCAACCAAAAAAAAATATCACCAAATGTCAAAGTCTGCAAGAACTTGCCGAAGATGATTTCTTATTGGAAAAGGTTAGTTTGCGTTTTCAATTCATTGACGTGGTCGTTATCGCCTATTGATTTTATTCCATTTTCATAAAAATGGCAGGTTGAGGAAAAATTGACTCAAAATGCCGAGGCGTGAACATCAGACTTGGCAGGTGCTGTGAGCCAATAGCATTTAGTGTTGGTCCTCCAATCAAAATAGTCCGACCCTCGTGGCGCAGTGGTTAGCGCGTCGGACTCGTAATCTGAAGATTGCGGGTTCGAATCCCAGCTGGGACACGAGTTTGCCGTGGCACTGTGTGTGCATCCTCCCTCGGCGAGGCACGGTAAATAATTTGCCATGGCACTTGTGTGTGCATCCTCCTTCGGCGGGGCATGGTGAATTCGGTCGGAAAGACAGACTTAAGTGGCCAGTCTTTAGTCCTTCGGATGGGACTTTAAGAAGGGGTCCCTGTTAGCATCACACTGCGCACGTTAAAGAACCCTACTCCAGGTCCAAGACAAGGCCTGGCAGGTTACATGAACACAGAAGCCACTTGGTATCACCCGCCGATACTCGACGTCGGTTCCTGCGGGTTGGCTGTGCCATAATACCGGGCAGTTCGGCAGTTGTGACTGAGGTCTTGGACCTGGACGGTGGGTGCTGTTGCGATTGCCCTGGGAGTATGCCGGTACCTCGCCGGACCCTTGATTGGTCCTGGAGCGGTGGGTGCTGGAGCAGCACTCTCAGGGACATTTTGCCAGTACCTCGCCGGGACCATGGCTGACGACGCAAAAAAAACAAAACGGCGGACCACCAGCCTCAGGCATCTGTCCATAAGACCCAAAGAAGAAGAAAGAAGAAGAAGAAAAATAATTCATGGACACAAAAACAAAAATATTTACAGCATGGGTATAGGCTTAAACTGTGTTAAGTAGGGGGGACACCTGTGTACGGTGATTTTTTTATTTGTTATCATATTTGGATGGAATTTTGCACACAGTTTGGAGGCTTATAGGACAAGAGCTGTGCAAAATTTGAGCCCTAAATATCAACCGGTGTAGGTACAGGGTGATGTCAAAGGTGAAAAATGGATGCGGTGTTCTGACCCTTGTAGCGGTGCAACCACAAGTGCTAGGGAAGTCAGATTTAGGTCATAACTAGTTAAAAGCAGTTCAGAACTTTTGACTGTCGGATTTTTCATTTTTGTCCTTGCAGTTCAGTTATTGACGTAGGCCTAGTTTTGTCACGCATCGCTAAAAGCACTGAAAAAGTCATACTTTTTTACATATATGTACCAAATTTCAGCATTCTAACATGAAAAACCGCTGACATAGAAGGGACAGAAGGTCACGGCGAGAGAAAAAATCCAAATGCGGTAAAAATACGTTTGAAAAAGTGATATTTTCTGGCGATCATGAGAAATCTCACAGAAATCGGAAGCAGATGTGGTCGCGCAATTTTTCATAACTTTTGAAGTAAACAAGATAATTCAAAGCCGTTTTCACCACTGGACTCAGGAGATTCCAAGGCATCTTTTAGGCTAAAAAAAATTGGAGAAAAAAGTCAAATTTTCACATTTTATACAGGTGTCCCCCCCCTTAAATAAATAAATTAGAACTCATGATGAGGGCAAAAATTGGGTTCATGTGGTACCCTATCAAAATACATGTGAGGTCATCAAACACAATGGTACAAGTTGCACTAATTTCCAAATAGAAAAGAAAAAAACAATTATTTACAAAGAACAAAACACGATATGTCAGGCGGTGCCAAAAACGGATGAAAATAACTCCAAAAAATGAATCAGAACAGGAAAATAAGACACAATGACATCAAAACAGAATGCTGACAATAAGAACTTCTCCACTTCTGGACTTTGGTTCCTGCACCTGTGAAAGCACTACTGGACTGGCTGAAAGTACTCCTGGACTTGCCCAAAACATTCTTTTCTTTGAAAGAGCTATCTATGCAGGAATAAACTTTGTGTCCAAGATAAGAGGTTAAAGTCTCATATAAAGATTGGTACCGCACATTTCAAATTGAGCACCAAAGCAGAAAATGTCGGACAGACACAATGAAGCTGTAATTTCTGGAAAATCTGATCACCACACCACTTATTTTTGTCATTCCACGTGAGCCACGCAGTCTTGCTTTTTTGGATGGGTGGCTTTATCAGACATCCAGGTGTTTGGTCCTGGTTTGGCACGGATCACCTGAGTTCGAATGTTGATTCGGTAGGTACCAATTTCGATTCGGTTTTCCCATAGAATGGTGCTTCCCTTCATGCAATTTTAATTTTCGTTCGCACCTTGAGTTATGGTAGGTACCAACTTTTAAAATCTGAATTCATATTCAGATTTCACGCACCTGAAATGACCTTTTAACACAAATGAAAAATCGTTACACCTGATGACCTTTTAAGGGGGGCGGGGGTCAAAATACCAACTTCGATGTTTGTGGACCGATTTGGTTCAAATTTGACATACAGTTGGGCATCATGGTCAGCAGTTTATTCACAAAATTTTGGTACCCCACCTCAAGTGGTTCCCAAGTTATTCACAAATAACTGGTCAAAAGAGTGCAAAACTTTTCGCGCATGCTGTGGGAAAATCGCAAGACATCTTGTGATCTGGTTTTCACCAAAGTTGCCCAAAAAGACTTTCTTTTTGACTGATGAAGCCAGTTTTTCAACATTTGACTTGAAAAGTGGATAAAAAACACTCGGAAACAGCAGTTATGTTACTAGCGAGCATGTAAAATGAGAAGCACATGCAACAAGTTAGATTTTGAGCCAAAAAATGCATTTCTGACTTCATCAGTCAAAAGAACACCTTTTTTCGTCAAGTGTGCCAAATTTTACCTCTCAAGCACTTCTGGTTGCTGAGAAAAAGCAAGCGGAAGTTCAAAAATACCTGGAAAAACGAAAGCGGTTAAAACGCGCCTTGAATTTAGTGGATTTTTCAAAGTAAATGAGAAATATACTGTCGCGCGAAAAAAGTATCACGCAGGAATCGCGACAGCTCTTCAACCAATAAAGCTACAGCAATGGTAATTATATCATTGGAATCAGCATGAAACGGACCATTTGGTGGTGAACAAAGACCAAAAATTAAGTTTTTTCACGTTTTCTAACCCCCCGCCCCCCTTAACTCAAATAAATAAAAACAAAAATCTGAATAAATGTGTAGGCCCCCTTTCCCTATCATGATGGGTTTCATCCACCAAACTTTCAGGATGCTGAAAGAATGGTAGGTAGGTTCCTCCCCAATGACGAAAAAAATCTTGGCACATTTTCCAGAAAAAGACATGTGGCATTCATGAACATTTCTCCAGGTCTGCTTCTAGAAATTGTTGGAGTGGAGGCCCAACTCAAAGCACCTCCCATCACGATGTTTTTTTTTTAAATTTCGGTCCATTTTTTACTTTTTTGAAAATGCAACTCGACCACATCTTCACAATCCAATTTGAAAAACAAACTTTCGGAACTTGAATCTTGACATTGCAACGTCCAAAACTTCCCATCCAGTCAAGCTTCAAGAACCACGCAGCTTCAAAACAGAACAAAATTTGACTCGAAAAACCAGAACAAAATTTGGCATTAAAAAAATAATGCAAAGGGAGGGTGATATATCCAAATAAAGGGCAAGTAAAGAATGAAAAAACACACAAAAATAAAATCACATATCCAACAGATTCAATTGCTATAAAAGGGGAGGCCTATCAAAATGACTTAACAGCCATGCCATTTAATCTACTAAGTTTCCGTCGGTCCAGTTTCGTGAAGAACAGCAATCCTGCTGCACGTTCAATAACTTCAGGAGGCACCTGGAAAGATCACGAAATACAAAATCGATTCTAGACTTTGATTCTAGTCTCGCTTAATCTGGGAAGCACCATCGATGAAAGAAAAGCTACTGCCAAGGTTTGCTCTTTGCTTTGCCATTCAATTGTGATGACAACATGCCCTAAGTTTGAGGTGTTGGACAAATGCAGTTATATTTGGAACATCATCAGCGTAGTTAGCCACCTGAAGGTTGAGCCAACTAGAGAATGGACTTCAGGCAGCTTTGCGTCAGGCAGCTTGGCTAAAGGAAGGTCGCCTACCCCGAAAATAACAGGAAAACATCTATCTCAAATCTTGGAGAATAGGACGGCACCACACTGATGGACGCACACCCACCAGTTATTGTCGCTCTACAGTCAAAAGTTTATTTCATCGAGCTCAAAAAGTTGCATTAGCTGCTCCTCATGACATGACTCGAGTCCTGTCATGTGCTTGCGTAACAAGGCTGTGCAATTGCACAGGCAAAAAGAATGACTTTTCACACTCTTTCATGACATGAAAGTGTGTGATTTCATGACTTTTTTTTGCGAAACCCCCAGTCCTGCTGAAATTGGAAGTTCACATTTTTCTAGGAGGGTCATCCAAGAAGTAGACGCACATTTTTGCAAAGGTATCACAATAAACCCTCGCAGGGATTTGGCGAGAATGAAAACAAAGCCCAAATTCTTCTTTAATTTCGGCAATCTTTGAAGGGATTTTCTGGTATCCCTGATTTGAAATATCTACAGCTTTTAGCAGAGGTCACTTGTGAACACTGGGTGAAATTAGGCACTTATGCAGGACATCACTCCATCATAAAAAGTAAATTTGTAACCAAGTGGGGCACTTTTAACAAAAGTTTGAAGACTTCGATCATGAGCATCCTGGATGTCACATGCCAGCCACCAGTAATGCCCAAGCTCGATTTTTGAAGATCTGAAAGATAAAGATCACCAAATGACCACGGAATGTATTGCTAGATCAACCGCAAACATCAGGCCAACACCTTTTATGGAACAGGATACGCTGATCTGCTCTTTTTGCAAAATGCAGACATACTGGAGTTTATTCAGGCTGGTGGATTTCCCATTGGATCCCAGAAGTGCTAAGTCAATGAATTTGGTCCAAATGTGCTTCTGCACCAGACCAGTGCTATGAAAAATGGAATGCGGATAAAGCACTGCATCGCACACAAGGACAACTCTAGTGTCACAGAATTTGCAAAGGTTGCTCCAATAAGAGGCATGAAGCATGCTATCCAAAAATGCAGGTATTTAAATTTTCTGCAGATCACAAAATGTGCCAACTTCTTGGATGAGTTTCATGTCATTGAGATTAACTTGGAAAAATTGTAGACTACCTACCTACCATTTTACAAACATACAAACTAGCCAAAAAAAAGTCACTATGGAAAAATGGAGACTAATTTCATAAGTTGGCAGGCAACTGCATCTATTACCAGGAATAATAAATTAAACACACCAATTTTACCTAAAATTTATTCAGAGTATGGAAAAAAATTCCCTAAATTTCCGATTAATTAAATGTGTGGCTAGAATTACCAGATTTCCTAAAAACAGACACAAATTTTCAACATTTCAAAAAAACTTTAAAAAATCACTTGGTGCCACTAGATTACAAAGACATTAAAGCACGATATGACATATTCTAAATCTTAGTTCGACTATTCAATCTGTCTTACGGGTTTCACCAAGCGTCAACCTGACCACACTGAAACCAACTCTGTTGCCACAGTGGTCAGGACCAATTGACGCATAAATAATACCATCCATGGAGGGTTTTGTACCTGTTTTCGCACAATCAATATAGAAAGTATTCCAGGCTTTTGTTTTGGTATTCGTTTTGTTGCCGTATTGTCACATGCCTTCATACAAGTTGATGTATATTTTCCTTGCTAAAATTAAATCAGCGTTTTTGGCCAATGATGACGGCAAAATATTGCCATGAAGTACATGGAAGCTTCACTCTGAGGCCCACAAAAAAAAGATTAAAGCAAAAATTACCTTCTTTTACTAAAAATTAAACTTCGGCCTGGAAAGATAGGGACCTCAAGGATAGGTAGTGGAAGACCTACAGAACACTTCCTGACTTCCTTCCCATGTGGCATGCTTCATCAAAAATAGACCCATCTTAATAATCTCATCGTGCCCCAGACCAAAATTATCAACAAACGATCAACAAAAATATGTAAAGAACAATAGACAGAGCAGAAAAACTGTGAAGAGAATTCGAAAATGCTCTGGCTGGACTCACCCTGAACTCCATGAGAGGTGTTTTCTCATCAATTGGCTGGTTTGGCATCACGTATGACTCAATTTCAAAGCTGCCTGACACTGTCTGCCCAAGGATGACTTTGAAGAAATGAGTTGGAACTGCAACGTGATTCTTTCCAATAACCTGGTACTTCACATAGACCTTCCCATCTGACTCCATCCTGCAGGAGGGACAAATGATAATTTAAATGAATTTTACGTTAATTTGCATGGACTAGGCGCTGGTGCAATCATCAATACAATGAGGGATAGTACCATTACCTTTTGATAAATATGGATGCACTGCCCTCGGGTTGTATCAATTTGTCACATGACAGTCAAATCTCATGTTGTTTGGTCAGCCATAACCCTACATTGCTTCTAAAAGTCGCCACATTGATATCTTCACCTTTCCCGAAGACACTAGGATGCAGCAGATTCCACTCATTGAGTTAAAAGATTAAAAAAATTTCTCCTGGAAAGTGCTGCAGATAATCAATGTTCTCATGCTTGTAGCGGTGATGGAATCAATCATCTCACGAGTAGGTACATGTGTTTTTTCCCATTTTTCAACTGTTGCCTTCGAAACTTTTTTTCTTTTTTTTCTCTTATGCAGGCAGTAGAAATTAAAGCGCCAGATTGCAACAAAGCTTTCTAGAGACATAACATATTCACCAAGGTTATAACTTATAAATAGAGAATCTTTTATTGAAATTGCAATTTTTATGTGTGTTAAATTAAAGGTAATTCCATCGCCACTGCCAATTTTTCTAATTTTAATTACAGCGGTCCAAAGTGCATTTTTCCGAAAATTGTGATGAAGCTTGTGAATATCAGAATTTATTTCGAATTTGACTGATTAACCTATAAAATATGGTGTTTGTAAATAGTACAGACACAAAATTATTATTCCACAACGCCGAACTACATATACGTACCTACACAGTATTCATGCCATCATTTGCTATTTGCTGTTGATTTGCATTCACAGTACTCATCGCTTTAAATGGGTTTATCTCCGTAATGAATATTAAGAATTCACAGCCCTGTCAAAGCAAAACCAATGAAACAAGTTAAGGACTTCATCCCCATTGCACACCTTGGCAAGTAAAGTGGGCCAGTACAGATATAGATGTTGGCATAGATCTTGGTCAATTTCCGCACATGCTTCTCCAAATTATTCCAAGCGTCACGGTTGAAACCTTTGCCAACTTGTGGAGCGATGTTGGACAGAATGAAGGTCTGCTCACAGTGCTTTTGATTAAGACGGTGGTTTCCAGCTGCTGCCAAGTGTCCTCTATCATATCCACTTCCTTGTAGTCTTCATTGGTTGACCTTAAATTAATAAAAACCATCCTCACAGATAAAAAATACAAGGAATCCCACAATTGATAAAATAGTGCGAAGGTAGGTACCTACCTAATCATCAACTCAGTTGGCCAGTGTGTCTCTGTGGGGATGCTTAGAAAGGCCGAGTCGGTTCAAAGAAATTTCAATGACCCACAATGGGAAAGAATATTGCAAATGAAGCGTTAATTGGTTGATATATAAGGGTGATCCCTTTTCTCGAGGATGGAAACAGTCTCTTTTGCTCACCCTCAGAAAAGCCTTCACAGGGCGATACGCAAACGAACAGAAACAATGATCGACAGATGCAAACTATCTAAAAATGCCACGGATGCTCCAGAGCAGAAAAGACTATTTGTCACCCAGGGTCACCAAGTGCTCCCTTGCCGAGACATTCCCAATGTTTGGGCCTTGAGATCACATTATCACTGAATAAGGAAAACAAGAAGTTTGAACTGCTGTAAAACAAGTTTGAAACCTTTTATCACCGAGGTAAACTCTTGTATAAACAAATCCCTTTCCCCTGCAAACCAAGCTGCTCAAAAACCCTTACAAACCCCTAGGCCTTTGCCTCTCTCGAAATTTATGAAACGTATTAAAAGAAAGGTGACATAACGATAACAAATGAACACGCTAAAACGAATGAATACTTTTCTGACACCAAGAACTTACATTTTTCTTCTCGGGCTACTTGAAATCCTCCACGCAGGATCGCCCCACACGCGCCCTCAGACCCACACCGCAAATGAAACCACGCGGTTTCTTGGTTCCGCGAACCAGTCTGAAAACCACACCACGCCGCACGCGCTTACTGTTCTGGCCATTATAGGAAGAGGGGATGACGAAAGAGTTCGTTGATCTCATCAGCCAACAGTGTACTTTTCTGCAGGGATGCCCCAAAGAAAGGCATCTATGAACGGTTGCCCAATCTGTAACGTTTCTCAACGGAACAATAGCTTTCCACCTGCACAATGTGGAGTCTGACGAAGACGACCATTTTGCGTCTTTCTTTTGACGAACGTCATCAGTCTGTATTTGCAGAAACAGCTTCAGATGAACGATGTTTCACCATCAAGTCGAGTAATCACAGAAACATTTCAGACGTGAAAAGCTGAAGGTGAAATAAGCAAACATTTATTCTCGAAGAGAACGGCATTTCACTTGCCCAAAAACAGGAGGTAAACCCAACGGTTTTCCCAACAGCCAACGAACGTCCATGCTGCTGCCAGCTCCGTCCGCAACCAAAACCGAACAACCCCGTTTTTTTAACGCCGCTCACCTGGCCCCGTACCTGCCGTCCGCTCTGCTTTGCACACATCCATCTCCCAGCTTATCAACACGTTGCATCACGCCACACTCGCTGTGATTTTCCACGTCTGCTGTGTGCACTTTTGACCTTGAACTTCACAATTGAATTTCATTGTCTGCCTTCACTGTGCTTTGAGCGCTGGAATGAGATTGACCAGCGGAAATAAACCTGCGTGTTTTTGTGATTTGCATCTGAACACTGTTTGCATGAAAACCTGAACACTTTCCTGCATTGACCATTTTCTGGAATGGTCAAATCCTTTACACAAACAAAAGGAAATTGGTAGGTAATAAACTTTTCATGAATTCGAAAATGATCGTTCATGAATATACGTATGAAAATGACGTTTCATGATAAATCCAATCTCTGACAGTGGCAAATCGTACAAAGGCTGACACTGCAGATGGCCAGTTGCTCGCCATGTCAACCACTATGCTCAGCAGCAGCAGATTTGGCACTTTATCATTTCACGCTGCAGTTGTGGTGAAACAGCCACAGACACTGCTGAAGAGTCATCAGATTCGACGATGAAAACAATGTCCATCTACAATGAAACAGCTTGAACAAACTGTACAATAACTCCAAAGGTAACCGGTACCAACAAGTCTTTGCAGGTACACGGTGAAAATGATCCCATACAGCACTTTTATTTAACACACTTGCCAGTACCTACCGAATCCTTCCACAGTTCTGCAGCCTATCAAGCCACAGTGGGCTGACTTCTCTCCGTGAACTTTGATAGCTGTGGAACTCTCTGCCTCCTTGTTCGCAGATCTAATGTCACGCCATAAGAACAATGTTTCTGAACATCGCTTTACCACAATTTCATAGCAATGTCGATTTTTTGCCAATGATAGATCTCTACTTTCATTGGGTGTTTTCTCGTGATTTCCTGCTCAGTGCCAGCTACATATAATGTAGTTAGGTGTTCAATTTTTTTTTGTAAAAACTGGTTTCCTTTGATATCAAACTGCTAAGTATTTTCCTGCACCCTGCATGACCATACCCATTTCGGATTTTTTTACTCACAGATGGTTTGATTTCATTACTGTGTTCTGTGTATATTTATCACACGGGTACTTTGAAATATGCATGTTGCCCATTCTGACCCCATGCAAACATTGTTACATGACACATTGTCATCACATGACAACATTACCTATAAGCTAGGTACGGTACAAGGTGTTTGATATTTCACTGTACAAACATTACGCAAGCCTACCTGGTGCGTTTACTGCCTGTTAGCCTTATAAAAGTTCAAAAATGCAATACTAACCTGAAATAAGGATGAACAGAGTCGTCTTCATGAAATTCACAAGCGGATCGATCCACATCCTTGTTATACGATGAGCTCTCTTTGGTGATGTGCTCAAACACCCAGTTTGCAACCCTATTTCTCCTGTCATAGGAGAGAACCAGGTTGTCCAATGAACGGACATTGTCGAGGCCAGGAAATCCAAACTGCATGATCTAAGGGAGAAAATATAGAATGTCATCTGTTCAATTTGTATTCAGATGTGGGTTGGGCCTCAAAGGTCTTGGATACTTTGGGTTGGTGTGTCACATTGGAAAAAGGTCATCCCCGGGCTTTTTTTCCTAAACGGTCTGCAAAAAGCAAAGTGGAAAAAATTTGTACTTACCAAATTAAGCTGCCCTGGATGAAAAGTTATTTTGATTCCCAAAGAATAGGTTTTCAAACTTTCCCGCCCAATGGGCAGATACGAGACTTATTCTGTGCTTCCACAAATGCGAAGGGAAGGATAAAAGAAGGGCAGGTTAAGTGTTATTTTGTTGCAGCCCTTAACTAATGACCCTTGATATTTCCATTTTTTATTTCATTTTCAGTTATTTTTGCAATTCTTAACTTTTTCACGCAGAGCACAAAATTCTTTACTTTTTTTTAATTCGAATAGAAAAGAATAGCATTGCCTCGGGGAGAAGTGCTGTGGAATCAAGGAAATATATGGGATAGAATGATGATGCTCTCCGCGCGTTGAAGCCAATAGAACAATCCACCGCCACACTGCTCTCGGGCAACAGCGCCGCGTAAAACTGGAAACGCATATGGGACTTGATGGTGGCCTGACCATAATCAACGCAATATCTGGAGAAGTTCTGGAGCGATTTTCTTCGGGTTTGGATTTTTGGAAAGGGGACAAACCTGGACTTTTGCTCAGCAACGGAGATTTTCTTCGCTTTCTCCAGAAACCAGAGGGCGTAATGAAAGAAAATACATTTGGCACAACGAAAGGAAAAGTGTTATAAAATTCCGGGTTCCTGTCAGGTATTTTCAAAGATTGTGCAATTTTTTCCATTAGGTACAACATGGTTACAACCTGTGGAAGAGTTGTAGAGGAAACCTTCTAGTTTCCAAAAATACCAAAAGCGTTGAATTTGAACACCATTTGGCAATTTTACGAACAGAGGTAGCGCGACATGGCAGCATGGTTTTGTTTCTGAGCGGGGGAAGAGGCCGCGACTCCCTTGAAATCCCTGGGAGTCGCGGCTTCTTCCCTGCTCAAAAACAAAACCATGCTGACATGTCGCGCTATCTCTGTTCGTAAAAAAGCGAAATGATGTTCAAATTCAACGATTTTGGTATTTTTGGAAACTAGAAAGCTTGCTCTACAACTCTTCCGCAAGTCGTAACCATGTTGTAACGGAAAAAATTGCACAATCTTTGAAAATACCTGTCAGAAACCCGGAATTTTACAACACCGAAATTTGAGCACTTTTGTTAATCAGATGGTTTGAGAGTTTTACCCGACGAAAAGTTGGGATCATTATACATGTGTGGAAGCGCGCATTCTTCAGCTTTGCACCATAGTGAACCGCATCAAAAACCGTCGCTTCGTTCAGAAGAAATTTAATTTTCTGTGGGCGTCGCACCGCGGTGCCCACAGAAAATACACACCATGCAGTGCAGCGTTCTTTTCTCTTCGCTTTTTTCTGCCCGAAAAGATCATGGCGACAAGTGGACGCAACAGCTTCACTCTTCTTCGCTGCGTTGGATGAGCGAGGCTCACTCTATAAAGCTCGTTGTGTGGAATAGTGTCAATCAGAGGTTGCAGGAATTATTTAAAAATCAGGTATTGATGGTTGACAAAGTCATTTTTGAAATCGAATGAATTCACACAATTAAAGGTCAAAATTTTCCAAAATGTGACAACGATGTGAAATATGGAAAGATGCCAATGAACGATTATGAAAAAAGCTGGAAATTCCCCTGTTATGGTTTTTTCTGAATTTTTTTTATTTTATTCTCAAAATTACAATCAATTTTTGCCAATCCATGTTGGACAATCAACACTAATTATTGTCACCAACCATTGTATTGCCACCAACAATTATGGTAAACTTCCCAGGTTGGTAGGTAGGTAGGTACCTAACGAATGCCATAACTCAAAGGACAAACCTGTGAAATTCTATTTTCCTTCAACGGGAATACAGCATCAGCAGACTTGTTGGTCGCAGTATCGAGAGATTTTTCGGAAGTAAACGGACTGGCAGCTTCCACTGTCTGCCAGAGAGGTAACCCAGGAAACCTGTGAAAACTACTAATTTCATCATGTTGTTGTTGATGACATGTGCAGTCGGTTTTTCCAGTTCCAACATTTGTAAATGAGCCAATGAACAAGCCAGACAACCCAGCAGCACTGGCAAAGGCAAGAGTTCTGAGAGATCCCATCACAAACATAAACATGGAAGCCTGCACCAGGCCTATTACATAAAAGAAAAAAAAACAAGTAGGGGAGACTGGGGTAATACCAACCGAAAAATGGCCACTTTGACTTTGCGCAATTATTTCTCAAGAATGACAAAACATATAAGGTTGCAGTTTGTTTCTTTGGAAAGGTGTCCTCTTTGAGTCTTTGATGACGAAAAAGGACTTTCCTAGTGGAATTAGGGGTGGAGTTAGAGCCGTGGTTGTTATTACCCCATTATGTGGTTGTTATTACCCCAGCTGGGGTAATAACAACCGCGACATGGAAGAAGAAAAATTTCCAAAGAGTTAGTGGGATGGGGCAATACAAGTGTTTTGGAAAAGAATCTGAACCGCCCTGCAAAATTTCGCCAGATTTGGCCGGATAGTTTTGCAGTTATAAGAAATTCTTACATTTTTGACCACCATTTGACTTGAACTGTAGCGGCAGTTTTTTCTTTGCCCCAAAGCACCCAGGGCATCAAACTAAGAGTGGAATACGTGGGGCAGTCAAAAAGTAACCTCCGTTCCATTCTGGCTTCTAACCAACACGATAAATTCTCAACTTTTCTTCATTGACATCTCTACCCATTCATCCTCTTTTGCAGCGCACCGGCGCCACCTTCGTATCCCATTGTTACAGTTCTGTGTGATGTTTCTTCCGGCACCTCTTTTAACCACTGACTTACAGATCTCCTAAGGACGGTCTTCCAAGGGCAGAGGTGACAAGGGGATGCATTTTCCAAAATGGGCATTAGCCAGGAAACGTTGGTGGCCACACCAGTGGAACAAGTAGGATACACTCGAATATCGCTTCTCTTTTCCCCCAAAACACATCGAGTAACATGTGTTGAATGCAGAGGCACGTTGCTCCAGTTGATGGTGAATTTCATTCGTTCCCGAAAGATTCAGCCAATGACAGAAAAAGTGCGCAGGAATTGATTTCAATTTATTATTTTCCTTACAAAGAGATCACAGCAGGCGATTCTATGGCCTTTGAGGACAGAAAGAGACAAAATCAAGCTGTTCTTGTCCCAGAAAATGGCATTGGAAACTTTGTCACACGTGGGCCCAACATGTGGCCCCCTGGGTGGTGGGGACATGGGGTATTTCCACTATTTCCAATCAGAACTGACAGCACAGAATCCCCACAAACCGTGTTTATGGTTAACAGTGAATTTCAGCTGCTTTCTCGCTACAGGGTGACAGAAATTTGCATGAGGCTCTTTGCCATTGGCCAGAAAAATTTCAGTTTTTTCAGCCAGTTAAAAAAAATGGCTCCACAAAGAGCTCAGTTCTGAATGAACAAAGAGAGCCAAGGGTATCAATTTTTGCACACACTTTGGCAAAAGCAGTGAGGCAAAGATATTAGTGAGATGTTTCTATTATCTGGAGCGGTTAGACCACCAAGAACAAACGGAGGTTACTTTTTGACTGCCCTTCGTATGTTGAAAAAAGGCAGTTCTTCAGCTTTTCAAGGTTCATTTTTCCATTTCTGTGCTTTCGGATGAGATAATCATGCTTATTCGCACACCAAGAAATTTTGCGAAAAAAAAATCACTTTGCTTTTTCCAAATGAGTTCCTCATGGAACATCAAAGTGAGAGACACTGGAGGGAAATCTGGCCACCCAGACATTAGAGACGACTAAAAACATGTCCCACCTCCCTTTCAAAATGTCCAATCATCTTCATAGGACTCAAATTCTTGATGATATATCTGGTATTGAAGATGCAAAATTTAGCGTCATTTGTCCATGTGCACGCATACGTTCTGAGGCTATGAAATAATGAGGGCCTGTTGGAGTTATTTATGAGGATAAGAGGGCTCAACATGGATTATTTGCGAAAAATGGCTAGGTTGGCCTATCAGAGGAAAAAGGATTTCTGTGCCATGATTTTTCACCACCTATTTAACATGGGATGTTATTACCCCACCTTTTTGTTTGTTATTCCCCCATGACCTCTCCAGAGGGGTAATAACAAAAGCAAGCTCAATTAAAGAGAGGATGCGTTGGTTGGAAAATTGGTTATATGGGCTCAAACACCCATACTTTTGACTGTTGTCATGCATCATCTTGATATTCTGTAGATTTTTTTAGAAGAATTGGATGATGGCTTTCACACGCATGTCCAAAGTGAAAAGCGTGTTCAGGAAATCGGAAATTTTGGATTTTCGATAACTTGAAATTGGATAGCTAGATTTTCTCTATTTTAGGGGAAAACCATCCACACTGTGGGGGCTTCAAGCACATAAATGCATATTATTCCAACTGCAATGTGGAGCGAGATATTAGCTCCGGTTGTTATTACCCCAAATTGGTATTCCCCCAGTCTCCCCTAAATCAATTCACAGACACCACAAACGGGAAACATAGCAAACAATAACGTATCAAACAGGCTGCTAACCATTCGTAAATAAATAGGTGTAAATGGCAACATTTTGCCCGAATTACGCGGAACCACAGGTTAGG
>JASGXE010005242.1:0-65360 GCA_030068105.1 Sinentomon sp. SZTP_YWyxl
ATGATCTGAGATTTTTACTTTCTGTGTACTTTGGGCTCTTCAAACTCTCCCAACTGTTCTGTTCTTACTTCTCTGCTCTAGCTTCTTACTCGTTGTGCTGAACATGTGCGCTTGATTTGGAGAGCTTTTCTCATGCTCTGAGAGTTTGATTTTCTCCGTGTATTTGCTCTCGCAGTGCTCTCCTCTTTTATCAGCTTTAAAATTTTCTTTTTCACACGTCTCCGTTGCGGAGATAAAATTGATATTTTCACATCTGCTCATTTCTTGATTGCTCAAATTTCTGCGTCCAGTTTTTCTTTGGGTTGCTCCTGCTTTTGTTTTAGCACAAGTGCTGTTGATCTCTCATAACGATTTTCTTTGAAAGGTTTGTTCTTATGAGTTTTCCATCCTCGATTTACTGTCCAAGGGCTCGATTTTTTGGCCTGGTTGCGGTTCCGAACCAACCTTTTGCGCTTGAAGATTTGTTTTGGTTTGCCGCCCATGATCTGAGACTCTTTGACTTTCTGAGTGCTTCGAGCTATGCTCTCAACTGCTCTGTGCTTACTTCTCTGAGGGGTTGCGCTCGAACTTCACGCTCGGCGTGCTGGCCCGGTCCTGCACGTTGGCATCGGGGACACTTTTTTTTTTGGACTCTTCAAGAGGTGCTGCTCACAACTGCTCGGTGTTCTTACCTCTCTGTTGTTGGTTTGAGCTAGCTCTTCTCGCTCTGCGTGCGGGCCCGGTCCTGCACGTTGGCGTCTGCACGCGAGATTGCGCGTCGCCCTCTGGGAGCCTTTCTACCCTCATCGACGACCGTGAGCTCGTGCTCCAGGGATTAGAGAATCGCTTTAGAGAATACGGCTCAGGCTCATCTGTTGGTTACTATCCCTCAATTCTTCATTTGACTCTACTTACTTTGGACGGTGCACTTGCTCAACATTCTGTGATCGACGTCAAGGAGTCGCCATTCATCCAGTTTGCAGTGCATTTTAGAATCTAAGTCCACAGACTTTGTTTTTCATAATTGATTGAATTGATTGATTGAATGATTATATTTTCGGAGTTTCCTCCTTTCAATATGTACAGACACCTGTTCTGCGTTACAATGAGCCACAGAACAGCAAAGTTACTTATGGAGAACAACATCAATGCAGATTAAAACAAATGGACAATCACAAAGCAAAAAAATATAAATTTTACAGGTGATTCATATGTCTCATCGATCCAGAACAAAACTATAGCCCAACATGCCATCACCATGCCACCCAAGGGCACCTACGGAATGTCGGGTAGAGTCTGTAAAAATGTATCTCGAAGTCGCTCCTGTAGTATAGGGATACTCAATGGCTGATCAAACACTCTCTCAGGCAGAGCGTTCCACTCCGGGATAGTTCTTCCCAAGAATGAATGCAAGCCGATGTCTCTTTTAAAAGTCTGAGATCGAAGTTTGTAATTGTGGTCCCTGTGAGAGTAGAAGGTTGGCAGGCCTAAAGATCCGAGAAAACCGCCCCAACCCCCAACGTTCCCAAGGATCAGGAACAGGCATGTTAGTCGTGCCACACGCCTTCTCGATTGTAGTGATTCCCAGCCAAGTGAGACTAACATGTTAGTGACACTGCTTCGGCGTCTGTAATCTCCAACCACGAAGCGAGCTGCCCTACGCTGAACTTTTTCAAGAGCCGCAATCTGGCATTCACGCCATGGGTCCCATGCTGGGACGGCGTATTCCAAAATTGGGCGTACTAGACTGAAATATGCTAGCTCTCTTGTCCTGGGGGGGCACTTTCTGTAATTCCGTTTTACAAAATATAGTGCCCTATTTGCCTTGCAAGTAAGCATGCTTATATGGTTGGACCAGTCAAGCTTATTTGTAAATTTGACACCCAGATACGTAAGTTCGGCTCGTGGGAGAAGTGCACAATTATTAAGAACATAATTAAACACAAAACGATCTTTCTTATTACAAAAATTGATTAAATTGCATTTGTCGACGTTCATGGCCATAGCCGACCTATTGCACCACTCTTGAATAAGATCCCCTTGCAGCACCTCACAGTCACCCAGGGCACGCTCTTCTGTATATATGATGCAATCGTCGGCAAATAGGCGTAAGCGCGAATTAATGCCTTGCACGATATCATCAATGTAGATGATGAAAAGTAAGGGTCCTAAAATGCTACCCTGGGGGACACCTGATGTGACCGGAAGAGGACTTGACAGGTGCTCTCCTATCCTGACACACTGGGAACGAGCAGAGAGATAACCCATAACCCAGTTAATAGATGATTTGTCTGCCCCTATAAGCTCCAACTTTCTAACCAAGAGTCTGTGGTTAATCACATCAAAGGCTTTCGAGAAATCAATAGCAATGGCATCGACCTGTAAGCTCCGATCAAGTGACACTGCTAGATCCTGCGTGAACCCAGTGAGCTGAGTAGCACATGAGAAACCTGGTCGAAAACCGTGCTGAGCGTCAGAGACCAGAGAGTAAGTTTCCAGGAATCCTCTGATGTGTTTAGCCATGATGAACTCAAGGATTTTAGAACAGGTATTTAGCAAACTTATTGGCCTGTAGTTTGATGCTACGGAACGTCGACCCTTTTTAAACACTGGGACGATGATAGAGCGTTTCCAACATGATGGAATATTCCCCTCCTTGACACTGGCATTGAAGATAATAACCAGAAATTTAGAAACGATGTGTGGAATTAACTTGAGAAACTTTATGCCCACTGGGTCTGGCCCTTCACTTTTCTTTTGTTCCATGCGTTTGATTCTGTTTATGATCATAGTTTCAGTGACAAGGAGAGGTTCCCATAAATGGTCAGAACACGGTCCCTGTGGGAGGTGTGTTTTACGATCCACACTGAAAACTTTAGCAAATGTTTCATTTAAAAGATTTGCCTTATCAACTGGACTTGAAACCTCCATCACTGCCCCCGTGGGATCATCAACTTCCAGTGAAGGGACAGTTGCTCCTCTGCCTCCCTTCCTTGTTTTATTAAACCCCCAAAACTGCGACAAACCATCCTTATTGGGTAGAAGTGAGGACAGATAACTTTCAAGTGCTTTAAATTTGGAGTCATTATATTCCTTCAATGCGTCAGTGTAATTTTCTTTGTTTCTGGTCGAGACCCTTCGTTTCCTGAAAAGACGTCGAAGCCTTCTCTTTTGGGTAACGAGAGGTCCCGAAAACCACGGTGGCTTTGGAGGCCTACTGATCACCTGTTTGGTGGGGATGTAAACTGCTTTAGCTTTCTCAACAATCAAACTGAATTTTTCCCACAGCAGGTCTACGTTTACCCCGGAGTTTAACCCAAACGAAGTAAACTCTTCAAGACACGATAGGAGGTAACTTGACATCCCCAAAATATCCGCCCTATGGTACTGATAAATGTGCAATTTCTCTCCCCCTCGGTGAACTTTGGTTTGATTGAGTTGAATAGAGACCAGCGAATGGTCTGAAATGCCATTCTCGGCTCCTGACATTTGGGTGTGTCCGGTGGTTAGGATAGTTGAGCGGTATTGCAAACTCTTCCGACATTTTTATGCTCTCAGGACATTTCCGCAAATTGCAGGACATTTCTGTTGATTTAATAAGCTTTTCTAGATAATAAGATTTTATATGCTGGCTTTTCGTTGCTGTTGTCCTCAATCTTAGCTTTTTCGTGCGTTGAATGAATTTATATTCACTTCCTATAGATTGTATCGTTTTATCGCACATAAAGAACTATTTTTTTTTGTTCATTCGTTTATTCATTTTTCAAAACCCTGCAAAACTTCAACACTAAAAGAGAGGGCCAGAGCCAGGGATTGAGAGGGCCAGGGTAAGAGAAATAATGAATCATTTCCCGAAAATCAGCAAAAATGTTGTCTGATTTCGAATGATCTGTTTGATCCATTTTGAAATGATTTGTGTTCCCCGTTTTCGGATCTTGTTTCGGACCCACGATTTACTTCTTTCGAGTGTTGCAGAAAATTGCTAATGTTCTGATTTCATTCAACGGACACAAATACTCGTTGTCTAATTAAAGATTTATTTTTCCCAGCACAGAGAGAAAAAGATAGCAAACCACAGTTCAAGCGATAACCTCATGCATCGATACCAAGCTAACGGACTTCACCCGCTGTTACTCATCCTGACCGATTTCCTGTTAAGGTGTTTTCCCCTTTTATCCGAGATTCGGGACTTTTACACTTTTTACGTGCGTTCGTCGATAACGGCCCATTTTGCAAGTCTATAGGTGCACGCTCTAGTTGTCAAATCGATTTATTTAAATTTTTGTTTCATTCGATTATAGGTGTCAAGATACTCGTATGGAGGTCAGGCAAGAACAAAAAGAATGCAGTTATCTGATACCTTTCGCTGATTCAATATCATATGTACTTCAAAGCGGCGCAAATAATCAAAGAAGAAAATCGAGCGTTCGGTCGAATGTATCTCATCCAAATACTGAATGTAGTGTTGAAAGTCATCACATGCCTATACTTTCCAATTAGCTCAAGAGCAAAGCTACCGACGTACTTCGTTGTGCACGTTGTCGTTATCCTAACACACATGATACTTCTGTGCAATCACAGCCATCGTCTGCAAGAAATAGTGAGTGTACGAGTAGTCAAAGAGCCGACAAAAAATAAATGTTCTTAATTCGGAGGACGTGAGCTCTAAAATCTATGCAGAGATCGCCACTACCAACCAACCTTCCCCTTACCTAGCCTAACTTACCTAAGCTAACCTAACCTAATCCATTTTCTATGTTCAGAGTGTTTTCTTGCCTTTTTTGTTGCTCTGGACTTTAACATTCGGTTAGATGGAAAAGTGCCCGATTCGTATAGATTAATCAAATACGCTTCCGGGACAGCCCGTCTTAACTTTCATTCAGGTTTGAGGCATACGACATCGATAAGCTTAGTTTGCGCTACAACAAGATCATAAACATCCTGCGCTGTCGTGAGTTGTAAAAGCTGACAAGGACAAGATTATAAGAGAAAATGCAATTTTTTCTGTTCCGGTGACAAAAATTCATATACTCGTAAATTCTCCATGTCCTTATTCGAAAACCACATTTACATTGAGCTTTTGTGTTGCGAGATGTGATTTCTTCGCGTTGGATTCGATTCCACTCATTTGCAAATGTGCTCGGAATGCAGGAACCAGCGACACTGTCTTAGCGTTTGATCTGCTGAGGTCCATAGCCGTTGCATATTTTTCGAGTCTGAAGTTCATGATCATCGTTAAATTGGCGGATACAGAAGCAAGGATCCCGACAATCAATCAGCATTTTGTCCCGATGTGAGCGACATTTTTAATAAAAATTTGGTGCATTGCAATGTGGCATTATCAACTTCTAACTGACAAAAAGATTCTGTCCATCCCCAATCATCAAAAGTCTGTCTCTAAATTGTTTTTTTGGCTGCATTCTGTTACCAGCTCCTTACCCCATTTGGAGGTCGCGCAATAAACTTGAACTACTTCTGCTTACCGTGAGCTCATTTTTATAATTTTTGAACCACTCACTCACCTCACCATTTTTCATTGCAAACTTTGCAAATCATGCCAAAACAGTTGATCTTTTTGTTTCATCATCACAAGTCGTTTGGACAAGGAATGGGTCAATTTCTTTTTCATTATTTTGTTCTTGATTTGATTATTGTCATAGCCTATATCAGTGTAGCAGTTTTCTCCGTTAGTTTTACCAATGTGGCCCTGAAATTGTGGCTTTGTTGCTCATGTGCTATCTTGTCTTGTTGAAACTGATATTTGCATATATATATATCGCAACTCTATATAAAATACATGGGTACATACTTTCATCTGCACCAATTCGAATGCGAATAGTGATGTTCAGTTGGTATACTATTACGGGTGAAATTACGAGTGGGATTGAATATTTCTCGTACGAAGTGGTTAGAATGGATGAAAAATTTTGTGTGCGAAATTATTCGTTGTCATCATTCCACGGGATATTTTGAGGGAGTTTAGTATTTCATGTTGTATTTTGAGGTGGGTTCAATATTTTTTTCATGACGAGACCCAATATCTTTCTACAAATTCGCTATAGGATACTGCGAGGGAATTTAACGTTTTGCGGAGAGATTGTTCGACATTTAACGGGAGTCTTTCAGTATTTTACGCAACTCAGGCAAAGCTTTTATGCAGGCCTCGGTGTGGGCAAAATTTGGATGCAAAACACCCGCAATTATAAGAAAATGATAACCTTTCACTCACGGGTGGCTGCTATCACAACTCCGAACCTGAAAAAAAAACCGGCAAAAAATAGGCCGCATCACAACGGACAGATTTTTTGTGCGAATAGATCATAAATTGTCACTTGCAACAGTGTGCAAACGAGAACATCATAAATTGTCACTTGCAACAATGTGCAAACGAGAACATTGAAGCATTAACTATTATTACCACTGTTGGACCTGCAAATCTGTTTTGTACAGAAAAATTAAACCATCTGATGCAAATAAAATATGTCCATTCTGACACGGCTTAAAACCCGTGATATAACAAATACGTATATGCAAGGTAAAACAGTGATCACAGATCACCCTTATCCGCTGTAGCGCGGCTAATCAGGGCATCTCTCCACATAAATGGACTCAATGGCAACAATCTTCTGACTGGCCGCTTTATGGCAAGGCCCAAAGAGGGACCAGCCGCAAATATGTAACAATTTTATTCTTTCACTGTATGTAAATTCCTCTATATTACAGGGTCGTGTCATGATGCATCGAGTTGGCGAATTGCTTTTGAATCACTCACTGACCAGACAGGAAATAGAACAGGTATAGAGACACAAACTTCGTCGAAGTAAGATAAAGTTATGCGCAGCAAAGTGCGATGCACTATTCCGTTGTTATGAAGGAAAGAAATGCACTACTCGTATTTTATGGGATATATGTACTCGTATCACACTGGTTAATTGTCCAAGCTATTTTTTATGTTTTGATTTTATAACTCACGGATGATACTCAGAAAAAAGTCCGGTACAACTCCAAATTTCTTCTTCCCTGTCAACGCAAAAGTTTGAAAAATTCCCCATTACAGCAAAACGAGAAAATGAAACTTTTTTGTTGTCGTCAAACAAACCGAGAACACAGAACATCTGAAATTGATCAGCTCATGTCAACCTGCATCTTTTCAAAGCCAACCTGCCCACGTCAAGCACCCTTGTTTGTTGCGAGAGGGAGAGGGAGGCTTGCCGTTTTTGATAGCCAGAAAACTCAAGAAGCATCCAGAAACGTGGGCGGTGTTCACTCTCCAAGACGAGGCTGTGGCAGCCAATGAGATTGCGCGGAGTTCGCCCATTGCCCGATCCCTATAGATTAATCATACTGGGATGTAGGCACATGAATCCGACCACTCGGCCACGGCAGCTCCGACGCTGGGTGACGTTTTATGTCTCCTATTTATGCACACTTCTGAATATAGGCCAATCCCGCTGTGCTTCCATTCGTTCTACCCTGAACCATTACTTCATTAAAATAAAGCATCCCGGCGGCGTATTTTCGAAACCCACCGAAATCGTAGGTTGCTATGACGTCATTGCAACAAAAACCTCATTTACACACAACTAACGAAAATTTTTAAAGCTATTTATTTTCAACCTCACCCACCTTTCCTAACCTCCCTTGACCTGCTCACGGTTTCCGCCTCCCGCCTGGTGTCCCCCAGCCGAAAAATGTAAAAAGTCTCCCAGCCGAAAAAGTAAAAAGTCCCCCAGCCAGGAAAATCCAAAAAGAAATCGGTCCTCCTGGAATCGATCTGCATGCGTCTGATAAAAAGTCCAGTGCCTTAACTACTGGACCACCGATGCAGTTCGAAGTTGGCTTTCGAGTTTGCGTTTGATCAAATGTGCTTTCAGAACGTCTGCATAAAAAAATGATGTCAGTGCAACCTGCGTTTTCGGAAGGTTTCGAAAACAAGCGTCCCGGCGTCTTCCGCATGGATCAGTGGTGAATCTGTCGTCTGCAAAACAATGAAGACGCTTCACTACCAGTGAGTGAAAGATATTCTTTTGTGGGTATATTCTATTCTGTTTTTCTGACATTCTTCACAGTGTAGGCAATCACCCTTTGCTTCGTTGCTTCATATGGAGATGACGTATGTGTCTTTCAGATCCATGAGAATATACAAAATTGCTCCCATAATGATGGATAAAAGAGATTAATTATTGAGGTTGCTACTTCAAAAACCACTGCAATGATATCCATTGAAAGATTTACAGCAGCTACCTGCAAATACCAAAAAACCAGTGGTTTCTAAATAAGAAAGAAATTGATTTTTGTATTTCAGCTTAAGAACCTCTCCGTTCAAATCAGTCAGCAGCCGCTGCAACTGGATGTCATGGGATTTGGAACCTTTAGCAGAAATTTAGTAATTTCGGTTAGAAATACGAAATTAAATAAATGTTTGCGCGCTGCAGCGTTCGAAAAATACCCCGACACTCCATATCAAGCCGACCACTCATGCCCAGCGATTTACCGGAGAATGTTAAAATTTCAAAATCGAACATTTAAAAAATAGGATTCAGGTCCAATTTTTTATCCTTACTTGCCAGGGGAACCAGGTATCGACTATCAAGGAACAAGCAAAGCAACGTGTTGTTAATTCATTTGAATATTGTCATATTTTTCTCCCTTTTGCAGCACAGATTACGAAATACGAGCAGAGGGCTTCTGATGAGACTTCAAATTATGTACTGACATACTTATACATACTTACGAGTACGCGTCCAAGGTTTAGGCAAATGTGGAGGTGGAAAAACTTCATCCAGCCATATAAATGTTCATAAACCTATTTGGAACTTATCAAATGGGGGTCTCAGGAGCGCAACCAAGAAATAACGGCCTCCAGTGACGAATTTCTCGGGCGATCAACCGGAACTCGGTCCAGTTAGGGTCTCTCGGGTGATTTTAGCACCACATTGGACAGGCACATCGGCAAAAGAACCCGTTTCCCCCTTAGTCGGTAGTCAGCTAAAAATCTCCCCTTGGCCCTTGTCGGACAGAATAAAAAAATTCAAGCTTCGACGGTTGCTTGCTGAGACACTATCCGGTTTTTATTTCATCTGACTATTTTAATTTGGATTGAACTCCAGGAAAAGTAAAATAAAATGTGGTTTGGAATGTCTTCCAATGCCATTTGAAGATCCCATATTCCGTGTTGATTGAGTCCAGTTATGGGACTCGTCCTCACGAGCATGACCATGGTGGGTTTGTCCTCTGGAACCCCGCTGGAACGATCTCCAATACACCACGCTGTATGGTCACGAGCGGGCGCCGCTGCGGTACTAATGAGGTACCCATCCTGCCCATTCCATACCAAAGAGTGCTTATCCGTGAATAACGATATCCCTGATTTCAGGGGCCCCGATGTTACCTGAGTCCAGAGCCCATAGTACCTAAACTCAACACTAATGGAGATGACCAATGACGCAAATATAAATAAAAAAACAGAACAGCAGGTTGAGGGTTCCTTCTCGCCTCTATGGCATGCCCAAAGCCAAGATACCATGTCATAATGCAAATCTTCGCAATAGTGAAATGTCGTCAGTTGTGGCATATTCAACGGTAAAGTTCTGGTGGCATGCTCATGTGTGGTTTTTTTGTTCAGCGAATGCTTGGACGTTCTTCAAAGGATTGGAGAAACCAATGGTATTTTGGCCATTGCAGTCAATAATGTTCATGCCGTCCAAAAAGAAAACCGAGTTGATGAAACCCACGATTGCTTCCTTTTCAATGACAAAACTCTTCTTCTTCAATAGACATCAGCCAAGTAAATTCAGTATCTATCTTTGCGGCTTCGATCTGGTTTTATCTGGGTTTGGTAATCTGTGTTTGGTCACAGAGTTCGTTGAGAAAACTTTCTTACTCATTTTGGTCGGTGTGATCTATCATTTTCATAGAAAGTATTTAACCACAGATGGAGCCGGGTGCTCATAAAGTGAAGATAGGAATCTCGAAAAACCAAAAACGTCTTTTGCCAACCAGCTAACATGATCGCGAAAACTGATGGCAAATATCCATATTTGCGTCGGATTATTTAAACGCTTATCTTGAAGCGAAAATACCTCCAGTCCTCATGTAGTTTCAAATATTTCGTTTTTCTTTTTTCTATGATGTTTTCAGCTCATGAATTCGGTGGTGGCATATCTAGTGATATTAACACAATTCCGAACAATACTTTTCCCTGATGACGATAGATGAAGTATGTTCCACATCAATGAGCCTGTTAAAGAAAAAAGAAGGAAATTGCCAAAATGTTGCAATCGCTTCAACGAACCGTTTGCAACTAAGGGGGCTTGCTGAACTCTATAAAACAGCAACATTTGAACGTTAGATCAAGATGTTTGGAGAAATCATAGCAAACAAGCTGATAAGCCACTGGACGCCACCAATTTACAGCAGCATCTGGATGTTACGAACTGCTGACTTAATGATTCCCTATGTGCGACTCCATATACGAGTATGTTTCGCAGGGGAATCACTCAGTGTCAGCCCATCTTTGAATGCTTAACTAGGTTGATGCGATTACTTTGAAAAGTACGCGTGAAACATTAATTTATCAATTCAAACAATAATTCGCAGATTCTTCATCAATCTTGAGAGCATCGAGAACAAAAAAAGGGTTGCTATTTTTACAAGGTTTACATTTTTTGCCGGTTGACTTTAGATATTGCTTAGATTATTATTAGATTATTTGAAAGATTATTGCTTACAAAGATTATTGATCATAAAGATTTATGGAAAATTATTCGAAAGGTTATTTGATTATAATTGTTTGAAAGATTATTAATTGCTGGCAGCGTACAAACCCAAATCAGGACAGGGGGCTCTTCAAATTACGGATATTCTCCACTGTTAGCTGTGTGGAACATGTAAAGTCGATTGTAAAAGTAACTGACTGACATGTATGCGGGACTGATGCTCCTAAATACAACTAATTTCTAAAATATATGATGCGGCCTTCTTGACATCGATGAGAAAAGATTCCAAAGCGAATAAAATGCGTTGTTTGCTATCGTGCGCCGCGAATTGTCAAACATGGGGATGGGCAACCTTCCCGAAACACGCACACACAAACCCAATATCGCGTTATCACAGTAATTGCCGTGTTGTATAACACACCAGTTACTATAATTACACGCATTTTTATTTGGCATGAGTGTTTCAACACGTTTATCGGGAAGCAGTAACCGACATTACGCAATTGACACTGCTAATTACTTCAAACGCACGACAGATGATTATCATAACCATTTCTAGTATTTTCGAAGTGTGCAAAATAACTCGATGGAATACTTAATTAACACATGAGGAGAAATGCGTACTTTAAGTAATCGGGTGACGGTAATTGGAAACCTTAGTGAGTTATTCCGGAATTCCGAGCAAAATACAGATTTAACGCAGGAAAAATACTTTTTGCACTCAGTTCTATGAGCATAAATCGTAAGAAGTGCGTTAATAAGCACACTTGTACTGCAGGAAAGAAAAATCGTGTGAATGCAGCAATTCCCGTGTTTATAAATTACGCCTGTTGCTGGAATAACACGCACTTTTTGCAGCTAGTGAATGCAGTAATACGCCGTGAGTAAAATGACACGTATGATGCTAAGATTAGTCACCAACGCAAGTGCAGTTGAGTGAAAATGCACATTCAGTCCCAGTTCTCACACAGACAATTGTAAAAGTGAATTTCAGAAGAAAAATATGTGCATTAATATGATTAAATTTTGCCAGTTAGAAACCAGTAAAGTCTTAAAATAATTTCACTGAACCTGAATGGCGTAAGGACAGCGCATCCGACTGAGACCCAAATGTCCCTTTGCAACTTCGCGAGGGGCGGTTGTCATGTGGCGCATGACAACCCGTGGTTCAAAAATTATGCCATGCTTAATGATTCCTTTGAATGAATGTTCTCGTTCTTTCCAATTAGGGCGTTATCAGCGAAGAATTGTTTTTAAATTTTGCCAACATTTTTGTTCTTGCTGGCGCAGAGCACTCCAAATTTCAGCGTCTGGCATCACTAAAATTTTTCAATGATTTTATGCAAAATTCATCTGATTTGAATCTGCAGATCGCAACAGAGTTACGCTGAATTCCAAACCCAAAACACCGCATTTGATCAGTGAATGTAATAGAACGGTATCTAGTCATTTCTTGATTTTTTTTTTTTAGAAAAATCATTTCGATTCGAAAGTATCTTTAACAAAACACGAAAACCCGCACGCTAAAAAGGCAAGTTAAAAATGTCTGCTATGCAGTAGGCCTACATGCAATGCCAAAGTGATGCGCAAACATTCTTAAATGTGTTGATCAAAGCAAACAGATGTTTCAAAATGAACGTGCAAGTGAGTGAATGCAGTAGCAGGTACCATCAGATTGTAAAAACCGAGTTACAGCGACATGATTCGCATCTTGGGGGTGTAGCTCAATGGATAGAGGAAGAGATTCGGAGTCCAACGACCCGAGTTCGAGACCCACTTCCGACACTTCAAAGGGTGAGTTAATACGAATAAATGTGTTAACATTAGCGCTTAAACGCGTTGATTAAAGCAAACATATGAACTCGCAAGTGGGTGAAGATAGTATGCAATCATAACACACAAAGATGCGCAGATTGAGCCTACAAAACGCGCCATTTCAGTATTTTTGTTTTATTTCAACTCGAAAAGATGAGTGGTAAACCGCAAATTGGTGCGTGGACGTTTTATAAAGCGTATAAAACGATGCAGGAGAACGTGCTGGATAACACACTTAGATGAGTTATCTTCAGATTTCTCATGGTGAGTAAATAAGCACATCTGAGCAATGTGCAATATAACACATCTAGGTGAGTGAAACAGTACTCGAAAATGTGTGGTTTCGACACAAGTAAGTGTGTGGATTTGGAGCACTGAATTTCCACATTTAGTTGCGTTAGTTAACACGACTTTGGTTCTCTGTGCAACAATTTCGTGCACGTGTCATTTTGCCACGTACTGCACAAGGTTGCGATTCCCTCAATACGGGCAGAAAAAACTATTAAATTTTATTGGAGTGAATGAAGGCATTCATAACGGCCACGCAAGTTTTTTCTGATTGCTTGAAGAACTCATAAATAGAGAATCCATCTATAGCGACCTGTCATTCAATTCATGAGCCCAACCCTGGTACTTTTCCCTATTGGTTTCAATCGATTCATGCTTTTTTCAACCAATCGCTGGAATGTACCTTTACCTAAATTATTACAAGACATTATGACCGCAGGACGTAAATCGAAACTGCGCCGCTACATATTTTCCCGAGGGGATGCCAATTCCAGGTTCCATAAAGCTGCATCCTCTATAGCTTTTTAGTTAGCCATTGAGTTTGATTGTCCGTCGTTATGGGTTAGTGGGAAATTCTATTGTCACGAACTATCATCCGAATGGCAGCGTCTTGCATTCGGAACATCGTTCAAGGACATCCAAATCCAGGATAATTTGACATGAGTTCGGCGTTTGTTTTGTTGCCTGATCGTGCGTTCGTTACTGATTCGTAGGTATGCCATTTATCATTTGCACATATAGGTGTGTTTAATGAACAACTATTTTGACGCTTGTGATGATCTTGCGAAACACGGAAAAATTTCTCAGCTTGATTTAGCTGAAGAAATTCAAGCAAATAGTGAACACAAAACATGATACGTATCATGTTTTACCCAATTCACGCACATTCAGTTGTGCGGGAAAGTATTTGTGAGACTGCTTCCTCCTGGCTCTATACATATAGGTACGTAGCGTCCCATGACTATAGACTGTTTGGCATTCAATCTGATAATATTCCACCTATTGAGCGAAAATCCGGAAATCAGCAACCCCATAGTAATTCTAACTTTCGGACTAACTCAATATCCGTGATTTAAGCTATATGCCCGTAAGTGTGAGCTGTGTACCAAAAGTATACCTACCGTATAATTTTGCAAACAAGCCATCCTTCAGAAGCTTAACTGAGCTCGAATGTACCCACAACGTCAACGTTATAGCTGGAACGCATGACTGCTTCCAAAAAAAACGCTGGCCAGGTTTTGGTGATATGGCAGAGATCTTTGAAAAAGAAACGACAGGGGGCTCGTGCACCATCTCTGTGCCATATTAACGGGCTTGTTTAATCCAGCGGTTTGATTTCTCCACGAGAGCTTTTTGGTGGACAAGTGCGAAGTTGTGACCGTTTTGATTTGAGTGTTCAGTCTGGTTCTGTTTGTTTCTCTGTGTTGTCCTTTGATGGTTTTGAGGCTCGCTAAAGGGTTTCTCCATCCTATTGTCATTTTCATCCGTCATATTAAAGGTAATTTCTTTGTTTCGGTATTTGCTTTTGTTTTGCATGCACTTTGAGCTAGATTCTGAGTTTCTTCGCAGTTATTCTCCGTCTTAGTGCGGCTTCTTTCGCATTGCACACCTGGACTTTGACCATGATCTTTTTGTGCATATTCTGCAGGCCTTTTAAAGGAAAGTCTCTCTTGGCCCTATGGAATTTATTTAATCGATAACGAAGTCAGATTGGATTTTTCATGGTTTGTACCTTCATTTTGGAGGTAACTTTCTAATTGATCTGTGAATTATTCTGGAATTATGTGAACTTGGCATGGATTTTTAAAATGCGTTCTGCAAAGCAGAAATACAGATATGTGTACTCCTTATGCTCTGAGAATTTCGATAGAATCTTGACAGAATGTGAAAACTTTCGTAATGAATTATGGCTTCAAAATAACAGCTGTAGCTCTTGATAAGTCAGTTAGCAATCTTGAAAAAATCTTACCGGAACTTATTAAAGCACGTTGAAATCCAAAAGTGCAACGCGGAATACGCGAAAGTCGTTTAGAGTCTTCCGCGTGACAGCATTTGGTGCACTATTTTATACTTGTAGGAACATAGATTTGATCTTTCAAATAGCTTGAAGACTTGGGTACTTGTTTACACGAACAGTTTATTGCTTTTAAGAAAACATTTCCGATCCTTGAAGAGATTTCCGTGTGAGTAACCTCCATAACTCCTGTCGTCATTCGTCATGCATCTTTCGAACAAGTTCACACTGTTGGTGATAAACGCGAAAATAAAGTTGGATGTGGTCGGTTCAGCCGAACAAAAAAGTCAGTCGGATAACCGGGAACGGTTAGTTTCAGATTTGCTGTGTGTTTTGCGAGAATCTTATTTTACTGGTGTATGCGAGGACCTTGTCTTCTTTACCAGTGTCTGGTCATCGTTCCAAAACATTCTTTGCATCTTTCCCATTTGTAAGAGATAACTATGTTTGTGGTCCAAGTAATCATGTTGTGTTTTTGCTGTTTTAAACATAAATTGCGCGATAATGAAATTAAAAATAATGGCACATACCTATCCGCTATGAATTTTACCATCGAAATGCGAAGAATGCAACAAGAACTTTTTCGGCAACAACGGAAGATGGCGGGGTTGCAAAAGAGTTTTCGCAAATGAACAAGTTTCTCACGCGAGTAATTTAATTTAGCATTTTTATTCTGAGTAGATAGTACCAATTGTTGCTTTTTATTTGCAAATACCTCATTTCGGTCTTCCATGATCCATGTAATATTTGCGGCAGTACCTACTGGTTATTGAATGCTGTATGTTCCATCCAGATTAAAATAGGCGGAGCATGCGCACTCTTTGCACGCAGGGATGAGTCAACCACAATTTAGAGCAAGTGTCGGCCTATACAACGAAAACCATAAAATGCTTGAAGCGCTTGTGGCGCTTTCAATTGTTGTTATGAATTATTCGATCAATAATTATGACAACGCATGTCATTAAGAATGTTATTCCACACATACCTACTATGAAAAATGATATTAAAATCATCATGTGATGTACAATAAGAATTATTTGCGATAGCGGACAAAGTTCTGCATTGAGCTTGATGCCTATAACACAAAATGTCCCTATACGAAAGATTAGATCGCATTCAAATCGGGAAATGTTTCATTTGCAGTGCTGACGATGTCTGGAACTCACTGTCCTTCCTGATCAAGTTTGCGAGACTCAGTGGTGTCCTGCCTTTCACGAGAAGTCGAGATAGGAGTCTCAACTTCAAATTTTTCTCCATTTCTGTGGTTCAGTCAGTTGCGCTGTCGGCCGGGATTGTGTATGCATCCACCTATATCTTCGATTACCTTTCCATTGAGCAGCAACTCTTGGGCTACATCAGGCCAAGTAGCGATCTCTTTGCGATAATTTTAATGAAGGTGCTGCACGGAATGGAAACAATTTTCTACTGCATCTACCCCATCATCGGACTGCGATCTGTTCCTTTTGTACAGAGATCATTGGTGAAACTGGAAGAGCTAGTTACGCTTTTTTCGAAAGTCGAGAAAGACCACATTTTGAAGCGATCCTACCGCACAGAAATGGTTCGTAACGTGTAAACTACAACTTGTGCAAACTACTGTAGCCATCCCGTTTATTTTTCTGCAAATAATCCCTTTTACGTGTCATCGACCTGGAGGCGTATTCCCAATTCCAAACAAATCGCCAGAATTTCAACCAATCAGGTGCGTCCCAAATTCAAACCACACGATCCCCACCCCTGCCGCCTCGTGTCAACCTACTTCGTGGTGTGAAAAAAAAAACAAAAATATTTTCCGCGAGATTCGAACCCACCATCCCTGTGAACTCCGTTTTAACTGCCCGATGCACTATAGACTATACTCGTTCACACCGGCTTCTGCTGCTGCAGAATTTCGCTTGGAGAACCGTATTAGGTACAAGAGTTCTCATAAATTTTTGTCAACTCAATTTCGAACGCACTGATTGGTGGAAATTCTGCCGATTTGTTTGAAAGTTTGAAATTCGCGACCGGAAGTGCACAGCAGTGAGAAATGGAAAACTGTTGAAAATGGACGCAGCAAAAGACAGGTTTTGTCATCTTCCATCGAAATACTGGCTGGCAGCAGTGATATCTGGATTGGAAATCGCGACATAATGGCGGCACAGGGTGTTCCAAAAACATTCTGCTAAAATTCGTGGAAATGTTCCTAAATCAGTAAAAACGTTTGCTTCGGGAACCCCATTTCCAATTGTGATGTCCCAAAAATGACCCCATTTGGGTTATTCGTGGGGGAGGTAAAATTTCATCGTATAAGAGTCAAATTTTCAGGACAAGTGTCGTTCTACGATCAGCAAGCGAAATATAAAGTGACAAAATCTCCACCGAGCCTCAATTTCCACGCAGCACTCCTCCCAGAAATCTACAAAAGTCTGGCAAAACTCCTTGCATTAAATTTTGAAGAGGGCCGTTGCCATTCCAATCTGTAATAAATTTGCTTTCATTTTAATGGCTTTTATTCCCGAACTGTTATACGAGTAGACAATGAAATGCCATCCACTGGAATCCATTCTCTCACTTGTGCCAAGTAAAGGATTGATTGTTATCAATTATTCTGCCAAAATAACTGTCAATTAATTTATTTTTGGTCCGCACCAGACTGTCATTAACATTTTTGGGATTGTTTGCACTGTTATGTTCATTGTTCCTTGACGTGTTGTGTAATCTCTCGGTATGTGATGATGCAAAAAAGAGTCATTCGTGCACAGGGCATGGCAGAGTCCCTTATTTGTCTCTTAGTGTAGGGCCTATTATCTTTCTTAATTTTTTTTTTATATTTTTACAGTTGCTTACAATGGAGATGATTGTTGCTTCCATCGCCATTGTTTTAGCCTTCAATTTGGAAAAATATTACAAATTCGGCAAATTGCGAGCCTTTATTCCTGGCATCGATGAAACCCCATGTTTTGACAATGGACTTCCTCCGTTCTCTCTTCTCTGTGTTTGCACTTCGAGATGTTTGCCTCGCAACCGTGGCGATCAGCTTTCATAAGGTGATAATATCTGCCATGGACGCAGTTGATAGAAAAATGTGTGATCTATTGCTGATATTTAAAGAGCGTCCTCGTCAGCATGTAAGTTCCTTCGACAACTTGCCTGCTATGAAAATTGACCCAGAAAGGCAATTGGGACAAAAACGCTGTTTGCTCCGACCATTCCAGACTTTTCAGATATGGTTTTCCGAAGTCCTCCGCGCATCCAAGCTGCGCAAATTTTACATTTACAACAAATCTACCGATCAAAGACAATCAATAATCAAATTGCCACAAGAACACAATCAAGAACTGGTCAATGAAAAAAATAGCATGAGCCACTACAACACAAAAGAAACATCAGACTGCAGGAGCAGTGGGCAGAGGGTACGAATAGAAATTGGTTTTTGAACATCTGATAGGTATATACCTATTTTGTTCCAGTTGGTGATTGAGTGTCGAATGAACTACTGCGCTCCTCTCATATTCTTCTTGGTCTAAAAAGGGCAAAGCTTGAATGGGTGTAATGCCTCCCAATATAGGGAGCAGGGTATAAAAAATAAGCCTGAAACTCTGACATGCCCTCAGTCCCATTCATGATTCTTCGTGAGCAATCAATGCGTCTAATGGTGCGCCTTTGGACTCTGGCCGCAGTTGAAGGTGTGATCTGGTAATTTTGGGCTCTGAATTTTGATGCTGCGTGCGTGACAAGCAGGTAAAACAGAGCAGATTATCGAAGGGATGCAATTCAGCTTGTTCATTTTGTCTAACCAATACAAACTGAAATTTTTGTCCAGCTTTGTCAGCAGTAGAATTGAATTTTTCAGTTTTGTTTGTTTGCACTTTTACATTTGCTGTTCCTTACCCTTATTGGCATGCTGTTGTATCAAGGAATTGAAAAGGCTGGGGGATTGGTTGCCAAGTACCTTACTCTTACTCTACATCGGACCACAGTTCTAGGAGAAAATGGTTTTGCTTCTGCACATCCCTTTCATATTCTGGTATTTTGTAGTTCAATGAAAGAACCGTGATCGGACTCACATCGGGCTCTTCATCGGACTTAAACTCCTTAAGTCTGTGTAAGACATTACGCACATGGTTGGTTGCAATGGCAAGGCATGTTTCCTGCAGTCACGAGCGGGTTCTACCCTTTCGGGTTCTCGTTATTTGTTATGCTTTATTTTTATTTTTTGCAAACCGAAACGAATTCTCAACATGCACCGACACAAATCCGCACTAAATAATTCTCTCCTGTCAGGTGGGTGTAATAAAGACGGACATCTCATTTAAAAAGCATGTGGAGGCAGGGGGGTAGATTTTAGGACAAATAGAGGAGAGATTCGCGGCCACCAACAGAAGGATGCATATTTTGCAACAGTGGAAAAGAAATAAGCTTTTTGCAAGGAAATTAAATTTTCTCAAGACAGCTCTATCAATTGAATTGACTAATGACAAAACGCTTTAACCTATTATAAGCGTATTGCTAATGAGTCGAACCTGAGAGAGTGAGTTGCAATGGGGAATACGGCCGCCGGAATTCCCTCCTGTAAGCAGCGTGGAAGCACATGAGAGAACTCTCCAGTCTGCAACATCCAAAGTGCCTCCTGCAAACAGCGGCAAAATCCGACTCTTCGGGAACGTCGCGTTTGGTAAAAAAATGTTCGCATTTGAAAAGTTCTGGACGGATACGGATAATTTTGGTGCCGGAAGAGAGCCAAAAGATTGCTGATTACCATGCATTTCATGAAGAAATTTCAACATTTTCCTTTGTGTAATTTCGAAAACGTTTCCGATTTTCAAAGCCCGTTTCCGAGGCTTTCAAAAATTCCGCCCTTAAGTTTGCAAATTGGACTGAAGCACAAACTTTTCCGTCGCAACATGGGATCGACCTGCTGCAAAGTTGTGCACCAATTTCTTCCCATCTTTTGACACCAAAATCATCGAAATCTGTGGCCATCTGACCCACCATTTGTTCTTTCGCAGCAACCGGTGAATGTGACTCATTCATTTCCCGAGCGCAAACTCACCATCTCTCTGGAAAGTCAAGGGAGAGAGATCCGTTCGCCCCTGAATGGTTCCAGTTACGCTCAGCCTGGAAACTCTGGCGAGGAGCATCCCCGCACGAAATGCTCTTCGGATAATGTAAACGGCGCGTTTCGCTTATCTGTCGAAAGAGCGCTGAACATTTGATGGCAAAATTTCGGCAAATTTTTGGCAAATACCGGCTGCTCGGCTGCTGTGATGGAAACGCTTGAAATTGAGCATTTTGGGAAATACGAGATTGGGAAGATCTTTGTTGAAAAACTTCCGTTGGTTTCGAACTCAATGCCCGGACGCCAGTTTACAAAACCTGCGGGACTTTAGATGGCAGGCCGGGTCCCCCACCGAGCATTGTATTCTCAGAGTGGCGACAGGGTTAGGTCGGGTTCAGATAGCTTTGGGTAAGAAAAAAAATGTTTTTCTTTCTAGCGAAAACAGGGCCCCAATCGAGCATTCTTCTAAAGAATCACTCTGCCATCACAATCACTCTGCCATCTAAAGTCGCGGCAGGATTTGTCGAATAAAACCGCTGCCCGGATGCGAAACATTTCCGGATTACATTTCAAATCTTTCATAAATTTTAGTGCAAGAAAACAGTGGCGAATCCAGCCTTTCGCCAAGGGAGGCGCCTGGAGTTTCGAAGCCGGAGGGTTTTGGGGGGGGGGACGGGTTCGAAAGCTTTCAAGTGGGGGTCCAGGACAAGAGCCCGGCAAGGGGTGCAGTGGACGGAGTCCCCAAAAAACTGGTGCGTTTTAACAAAATTGCGGTCTCCATAGCATGACATTTTGAGACATTAAAAGTCACATTTGTCTTTTATGTGTGAAAAATTTTTGAAAATCGGGAGTTCGCATGTAGGGCTTAAACAGAAGTATCGCAACAGAAGTTCGCAGCGCAGGGCTTGCAACTTCAACTGGCCGAGAACTTCACAATATCGAACATGCTGAACTTCATGCTTTGTTTTTGCGCCAGGCGGAAAACAGACTGACGCCCGCATCGACTGTGGGAGATCCTGGGCTCGCTCATGCTTTGTGCTTTGCATTGGTAAGCCAGAAGGCCGACGGGCTTTACTAGTATGATTTTAAATCAATCTTTTTACGGGTCAAGGGCCCAGTCAGATGGCCCAGACGGATAATAGCTTTCGTCACCAAGTGTTGGAGTTGTGTCGAGAGTTTCGGCGGACACCGAAAATTTCATTGAATTGAAAATTCTCGGCAAGTTCGCTGAGTCTGACTTTCTTTTCCTGACCTTTACAGCTCAAGAATGGGCAGCCCAACGATTGCGGGGCAAGTCTCACAGCATTGGAAGAACTACTCGGCTTCAACGGCAAATATTTGAAAGCGACTGAAATCTTGAAGGAGGAAAATTCTGCTTTCGGGATGGTGTTTCTAATCGAAATAATCGTTGTCATTTTCAGGGCTACTGCCTGCGTCCACATACCACTTACTTCTTCCTTCGAAATACCGGTCTTCTTTTTTGTGCACTTGACGTTCATCTTCGCACATATTATTCATATTTGCAATCACGGATATTGCCTTGCAATCTCGGTAAGTTATTCATTTCGACAACACAGATTCAACAGCTTTCATTTTCCAAATAGCGAAAAAGTACACTGTAATTGCTATTAAAATCAATACCAGAAGGGATCAATGGTGGCAGAGCGACGAAGCTAATCATTCGGAGTCAGCAAGTTAAACCCTCATGTCATTTGGTTCACATAACACCATTTCACAATGCAATTAAGGTCATCCTGTAGGGCCTTGGAATCGTCTGGATGCCTGACAACTCTATAGATGACAATATCATCCGCAAACAGCCTGACCCTGGAGATGATATTCTCTCTCAAATCATTAATATAAATGAGAAAGAGGAGAGGGCCACAAACTGAGCCCTGGAATCTGCTGGTGGTGAGTGGAAGGGGGCTTCCGATGACTGGGAGGGCTTCTGTGAGTGGGAGGGCTTCCGAAATATCATAAGATACACACAGGGACCTGGAACTGCCCATCAAAAATATAATTTGGAAGACACAAGAAGAGATTTTCTGGAATACTCAACCCAGATAGTTTAGATAGGTAAAATAATTGGAATTGAGACTTATGTTGAATGCCTTAGCCAGGTCATTGGATAATGCATCAGACTGATTTGATTTTTCGAGAGCACTGGCAATGGCAATGGCAAGATGCTGGTAAGCTGCGCGATTCACATGAGAAATTGCCGTGGAAGCCATATTGATGATGAAAAAATAATTTTTGACTCTCAAGTAATCAAGAGATGTCCTGCTACCAGTTTTCTATAAGTTTAGCAGAGTGACAAGACATTGGTCGGAATGAGGTAGTTGAGATAGGCAGACCACCCTTTGGTAGTGGTTTCATAACACTTAGTTTCCAATCATCAGGGATTTTGGGATGGAAAATCCATTCCAATGGATTTTGGGCTAAAGATACCAAGAAGAGGACAAAAAAGTATTTGTTAAAAACATCACAGTGGTTTTTAAGGAATGCCATATGGGAATGGAATCAATGACATTGAAAGTGGCCGAGTTCTTCGATGTTTTGATAGCTCTGACCACGGCTTCCAGGGAAACCATATCAGAAAAGTATGAGCTCGATTAAGAACTGTAGCAGGTGCAGTAGACCTGGTGCCTTGGTTGAGATAGCTTTTCAGAGCGAAACTAAACACGTATAATAAAGAATACTTCATGTCAAGCAAAATAATTTACAAATATACTAGTACCTTCCACGGTACAGACTAAATACTCGCACGATTATTTTCAGGCGTGACCCACCTGTAGTTTTACAATTCAGAAAAGTGAAGTTTCTCATGCAACAAAAATGGGCAGACATTTTGCCACCAGGACCCAGTGGCATAAAACTTCAACGACCAACTACACATAACGAATGCGACAGTGCCGTACAACAGCACTGTCGCATTCGAAGAGCCGAACTGATCAAGTATGGGAAACTTCGTGTGATGTGTACATCATGTGTATACTGGCGGCGGAGAAAGATTACCCATACACGTGAAAAATTTGCATTAATGAGATTTTAGCAAAAACTCCATGCTGTAGAAAAAAAGATCCTCTTTCATGACTAATGTCAAAATCTGACACCTCTAGAAAGCTCCGTTGCAATTTGGCACTTTAATTTCTACCAAATGCATAAGAGTAAAAAGAAAGAAAAAAAAAGTTTCGGAGGCAACAATCAAATGGGAAAAACACATGTATGAGAAAGATAAGAGTAATCTTTTTCCGCCGCCACTATACACCGTCCAACATACCGTCGTGGTAATCACATCACGTTCCTGTCACGTTGGTATGCCACGTTCCTGCCATGGTGGTATGCCACGTTCCCGCCACGGTGAAAAATAACGTTCCTTCCATTGTGGTGTGCCATGTCCCTACCACGGTGGAGAAACACGTGCCAGCCACGGGGAAAAGCCACACTCCTGTCACAGTGGCGAAGCACCGTAGCCCCACACCGACGATATCCAAATGGCAGCCACGTGGCACAACCAAGAGTTCGCCATGTTCCGGCGGAACATCCCTGCAACGTTCCTCTGCTACCCGGATTAACTTGCTGCATGGCGAATGCAGGAATTTTGTTTTTCCGGTAATGAAATGACATGGTTGTCATGTCTGTCATGGTTCATCGCATTTCAATGAAATTAATTTCAACCGTCGCAATGCCAAGACCAAAGGACATGCTTGCTCAGTGTTCCTGCATTCCAGCCCATCATGAACAGCCTTTGCCGAGCACTTGCAAAATCATCGACAGCATTGCGAATGAAGTGTGACGACGAAATATTTCATGATGTTGGAATGGGAAAAGCATGACAAAAGCATGAGGTTTTGGAGGAATTTTCCATCACTAAATTTTAAATCCAATCTTTGATGAAAGCACTCGCGGCTATGACAAATGCCTTTCGTCATTTTCGTCCTTCGCTTATGCGTTTCTCTTTCTTTTTTTTTCAGGGCTCCAAGTTGATCGATCGCCTTAATCAAATGTTAGACACTCCACTGTTAATTAGGGAAGAAATTAACCAGGTAAGCGAATAACTTCCAATAAAATCAGGCATTTTTCAACAACTGGACTTTTTGAACGTTTAAAAACTGTATAGTTTTCACAGTTTTCACATTTCAAACGACGAGAACCATACTGTGGCCATAATGACGCTGGCATGAACAGTAGCGTAACAGCTCCCGCCTTTACATCCTTTACATCGCAAAGGACGGAAGGACCTTGCGCCTTCCAGAGCCTCACGTTTCCAAGAGCCACGTCGTATAGGCGTTGAATTTTGACAAGTTAAGCCAAAAATCGAACTCGAGTGGCGCGGTCGAAACTTCACATTTCAAGATAAAAATTTCTCATTTCTAAGGCGGAATTTCGAGCTGAAAGTTGACATTTTGATAAGTCGAAATTTTCAGTTTAAATGCCGAAATATTGATTTTTCTCGATTTTCGAGTTGCAAAGTCGAAATATCAAGACGGAAATTTCCAAATGTTGGGAGGTTCTGCCGGTGGGACCTCCAAATGTGAGAGAAATGGGTACCTATACCTTTTTGAACTTGCTTGCTTCTAAAGGGGAACCGATTCTTTGGTGAAACTTAATGATGCTTGCAGTCCAACCAAACGTCATCTTCAATCTGCACGAGAGATAATTCTCACCTCTCATTTCAGGGTCACTTTTTATAAACTTCACACGGATTCAATTCTGGAGACGAGAATCTAAATTCAATCGTTCCAGATCAACGGCCCACGCTTTTTTTTCTGCCAAATTCTCCGGAATATCTTGGCGCTAGTGCCAATCGAAATGTCCTATTATTTCAGGAGCACTGCAACACCCCTTTCGACAAGGTTGATTCACTTGAACATCAAACGCTCGACATCTTATTTCAACACACATACATATAGGTATGAGGGAAACTCGTACCCAACACACTATATGTCCTCCTGAGATGCTTTCTCGAACAAACAGATATTCTGAAACTCGATATTGTGAGCAAGTGGTCACTTTCTTCGGAATCCTCCAACGGAAAATAAATTCGCCCTGTGGCAATGGTCATTATAAACCAGCCTCACACAAAATTCCCAAATGAAACTCTCAAAGGTTCTAAAGTTTTCCAAGATTCCTTCTCATTATTCTTTCATTGGTTCCCAAACGTGATTTCTTGGTAGCAGTGGAATGCAATCCAATCAAATCGCAAAACTCAATAATCCACAAAATGTTTCCAATAAAGTCTTACCCAAACATTCCCTAACTGTTCTCCATAAATTGACTTCAGTTTAATCCGGAGAAAATTAATCACAGTAATCGAGTTCTTGACCCTTGACATAAGCTATAACCCTCGGTTCCGTTTTTAACACGTCAGATTTCACCACAAAGACATTCGAGATTTTTGTCTTTTGCCTGCCTACTGCCTAGTGCATGGCATAACGTTTACTTCGAAACATTCGAGTAAATGCACAATTTTTGTGGATGAAAATTACAGGTTCCTTCAAGTCAGTCGCCGCTCGTCTGCCTGGTCGATTGCAAAATTGACCAGTAATTGAGGATATCTTATCGGCCCTCATGGGAAAGATTGTAAATGGAGCCGCGCTGGCGTAGTAACGCTACTGTGATCAAGTGCTGGATGCACAAAATGTTTTAAAAAACAGCTAACATTCAGAATGTTTGAGCCACCGACATCGAAATATCGTTCGACCAATCAGCAAGATATGATTTACCGTGGTCTCTCGTCATTTCAAAATCGTCTGACAGTGACGTCAATAAAAAAGTCTGCAAAAAACGTGTCGTTTTGTGTGGTGCTTTTATGAAAATCAAAGTTAGCATTTTCGCGCACAGATTACACGTACGCAGCATCTTACGGGACTATGTGTCGACCGACCATTGATTCAGAAGCTTCCAGATGGGTAACGTCGGTACTGAATCTATATATTCAGTGTGTTCCGTTCCATTCAATCGGAGGGGAAAATAAATAGGTTCGTTCCTTTTAGCTTTTCACTTATTGATGCTGACGAAAGGTTGATCATTTTTATTTTTGACTATTTAAATTGAGCTCCTGTACAATCAAATCACTCAACATCCGTTGCAATTTGATGCAATAGGATTCATCATAGTCAGTAGAAAACTTCTTGTATCGGCAAGATCAAACTTCAATGGTCTTCCTCGACACATCATGTTAATTTATAGGATGATGGGCGTTGGGGTTCAAAAGACATCTTGGTAAAAGACTTTCACCATGTTGGCATTGTCTCGAATTCCCATTTCCTCTGTTCTCATAACAACTCGTAAATGTGAATAATAGGAGAAAAGGCCCACAAGACACTTTGCAGGACCACTTAAAGGCCGAGCACTCAATCCCCCCTGCTTCCCAGTTCGCTTCGAGTAATTTTGTGTTTTATTTATTTATCTTTATTTATTTATTTGCAAGAAACAAAAAGATCCAAAAAGGCATCATGATGGAGCTGATATGCTGCCCAGCCCATGATTTAAAGATTCACCGAAGAGAGGGCAATAACACACTGAATGAACGAAGAAGAGAAGGGTGCCAGTACAACAAAAAAAAATTAAAAGACTATAGGGTGAAAATGAATAAGGGGTTCTGGCAGATGACTGTGTGCAGTTGGAACCCACCGTGGAATTTCAAATCGCAATTTTCCACAATGTTTGCTGAGATTCGGAGGTGGCAGTGCAGTTGGAGCTGCGCAGGTTCAAAGTGCAGAAAACGTTGCGGGAGAATGTTTTGGCCTCAGGTTTAGCTGCCTGTGGAGAATGCGTGGTCTCAGATTTTCTCTTTGTCATGGTAACATAAGAAAGCGGTGGAAATCTACGGAGATGCTTGGTGAAAGGTGCTACGGAAGTGTCTAGTGGAATTAGCAATCTGGTAGGAACGAATATGTGTCCCGGATGCGAATTTAAGAAATGAGTACGCGTTTGGGCCTATCCCGATTGTGCGCGTATCGAAAAGGTGAAAAATAAAGCAAATTTAACCAAACCTAACCTGTCTAACTAACTAACCTACACTAACCAAACCTAACCTGACCTAACCTAACCTTTTTCCATTGCTTCTAGAGTTCTCACCCGTTTTTGGAGGGTCGGAACTTTAACACGGAGTTAGATGGAAAAGGGCCCAAACGCTTACTCATTTCTTAAATAAGCGTCCCGGATGGAGAAATGAGAGTTGAGAATACATCGCAGAGTGATAGTTTGCAGTTGGAGTTCGATTGGTCTGCGGCGAAGCTTGCAAAAGACTGCTTCAGAAAACTTTTTACAAGGTGTCTTTTGAAAATGGAGAAGACTCCGTAAATGTTTGAAAATGTCCTTTGGAAAGGAGGTCCCTTTCACAAGACACTACATTCTTTCAAAAAGATTCCCTTTGAAAGACACCACAGAAAAAGTTGACAAATTTCAGAAAAAAAATCATGTCTTGCTACTACAAGAAAAAAGTCGCCAAAGTGATTTGATGAAATACGTTTTAACTTCAGAGGGTTAAAACAATAATGTACCAGCTTGAGTTCGAAATCAACTATCATAGCCTCGCCGTTAAGTTGCCAATTTCAAAAGTGCTTTTCCAACGGCGTTGCGCTGATTGTGAAATCAAATCCTTGAAAGTGTGCAAACATTCAAGAGTTCTCGATGACCAATTCCCGACAGCACCTCATTCTTTCAACAATTCCTGAATTATTAGCGACTGCTGGCCAATTCTAATGATGTGCCTTGCGAATTAAGTTAAAGTGGTGGCCTTGAAATTGGATTTCTGATAAACGGACGAGATATTTTATCGGCATCATTGTCATTTGATTAAATTAAATTTGTATTTTCATTTTTCATTTTCAGATAACTACGGCTGTCATCACATTCGTTATTGTTTTAGTTCAATTTAAAATTATTTTGTACCCGCCTGGTAATGATTCTGCATAACTTAAATTGTGAATAAATTGATGGCTTTTTCCATATTTGCCAGTTCGTTTCATTGTCCATTTCCACGTTATCGATTTTCCTGCAGACGTGCCACAAATAAATCCATGAATGGTGTGTGTTCTGTGTATGCTATAACTCATTATTTTATTATTATTACAAGTATGGTTACAGGTAATGGCTCGGGGATTTGCCTCGTCAAGTGAAACAGCCTAATGAACCTGCTGAAACGTGTAAAGCAAGTCGATGCATGCAGTGATGCAAGAACAAACAGCGTTTTTCAAAATTGGTGTGTCTCAAAAACTTCATTTGCACATGCCTCGGATCAGTTAGGGGCATTTTGTTCTTGTGAAGCAATAATGATGCTGTACCCCTGAGAAACAAACAGCGCTGCAATTGGTGTGCCGTAAAAAACTTCATTTGCACATGCCTCGGATCAGTTAGGGGCATTTTGTTCTTGTGAAGCAATAATGATGCTGTACCCCTGAGAAACAAACAGCGCTGCAATTGGTGTGCCGTAAAAAACTTCATTTGCATATGCCTCGGATTAGTTAGGGGCATTTTGTTCTTGTGAAGCAATAATGATGCTGTACCCCTGAGAAACAAACAGCGCTGCAATTGGTGTGCCGTAAAAAACTTCATTTGCACATGCCTCGGATCAGTTAGGGGCATTTTGTTCTTGTGAAGCAATAATGATGCTGTACCCCTGAGAAACAAACAGCGCTGCAATTGGTGTGTCGTAAAAAACTTCATTTGCACATGCCTCGGATCAGTTAGGGGCATTTTGTTCTTGTGAAGCAATAATGATGCTGTACCCCTGAGAAACAAACAGCGCTGCAATTGGTGTGCCGTAAAAAACTTCATTTGCACATGCCTCGGATCAGTTAGGGGCATTTTGTTCTTGTGAAGCAATAATGATGCTGTACCCCTGAGAAACAAACAGCGCTGCAATTGGTGTGCCGTAAAAAACTTCATTTGCACATGCCTCGGATCTGTTAGGGGCATTTTGTTCTTGTGAAGCAATAATGATGCTGTACCCCTGAGAAACAAACAGCGCTGCAATTGGTGTGCCGTAAAAAACTTCATTTGCATATGCCTCGGATTAGTTAGGGGCATTTTGTTCTTGTGAAGCAATAATGATGCTGTACCCCTGAGAAACAAACAGCGCTGCAATTGGTGTGCCGTAAAAAACTTCATTTGCACATGCCTCGGATCAGTTAGGGGCATTTTGTTCTTGTGAAGCAATAATGATGCTGTACCCCTGAGAAACAAACAGCGCTGCAATTGGTGTGCCGTAAAAAACTTCATTTGCACATGCCTCGGATCAGTTAGGGGCATTTTGTTCTTGTGAAGCAATAATGATGCTGCACCCCTGAGAAACAAACAGCGCTGCAATTGGTGTGCCGTAAAAAACTTCATTTGCACATGCCTCGGATCAGTTAGGGGCATTTTGTTCTTGTGAAGCAATAATGATGCTGTACCCCTGAGAAACAAACAGCGCTGCAATTGGTGTGCCGTATAAAACTTCATTTGCATATGCCTCGGATTAGTTAGGGGCGTTTTATTCATAATAATGAAGCAACAATGAGGCTGTACTCCTGAGAAACAAACAATGCTGCAATTGGTGTGTCTCAAAAAAGTTCATTTGTACATGCCTCGGATTAGTTTGGGGCCGTTTCTTGATTAAATGAAGCAATAATGATGCTGTACCCCTGAGAAACAAACAGCTCTGCAATTGGTGTACCAAAAAAAATTCAATTGCATATGCCTCGGATTAGCTCAAGGGTTATTACATGAAATTTGGAAGCCTTAAACTGTGGCTAGCTGCAATACCATTCATATTCTATCGCTTGTTCCAAGAGCTTATTCCTGGAGAATGCCGTCAATCAAAACCTTTTCAATGTATTATGTACAAGTACCTAATCAGTGAGCGTCACATGGAAATTGTCAAAACCTACTCCCACGGGACTGGAAAACGAAGTCAATTTGTCGCACCAGCATAAAAATTTATTTCGTGACCTTTCGTTGCATGTTTCTGTGAATAATTTAGCCTAATCTGACATATTGGCCCAATAGAGAACACCCACTGGCCGAAGGACCAGGTTTTTGTGGCGTCAATCACGGAGGTCCTCATCGAATCAAAGCTTGTCCGCAGTCGTTATTTTGTAGGGTGTCCAAAAAAGTGGACATGCGGACTGATCACATTGGTTGGGATGCGCGGTTCTGGGAAGCATCTTTAAGATCCAAAAGAACGCTTTGCATGCGAGCTTGAACTGACTAAAATAAATTTTCCATATAACAATGATGAACGTGGAATCCTCTAAACTTTAGGCCAGGCATCAATTATCGTATGCAAGTACTGGGATGAAGCTGCATCTAAGCGAGCCAAAAGCGATCCAAATTTGGCTCGCTTTTGGCTTTTGCCAAAATTGAATGTGACAGATTTGATGTTAACATCAAATCTGTCGCTCTGCATAAAAAAACTCACTCAATCTTGAAAAAGTACCTAAACAACTACTGCATCATGTAAGCAATGACAGCATTCCCTTGCATTAAAATTTTAGAGCAACAGATTTCTCATATTTTAAAACAAAAACGAGTGTGTCATCACCAATGAGCATGTAATTATCTGCTTTCAATTTCTGCTGACAAACTTTCAATGAGTTTTCAATAAGCCTCATCAGCTTCTAATAAGCTTTTTTCCTGTAGTACCTAGAAAATAAGTCGTGTTATCCGCATTTCACTGAAAGGTTGTGTAATAATTTCCCATGTTGCATGGAACCTTGGGACCCATGAGAATTGGACCATGTTTTTGTCGACGTTATTGCGTATAAATTACCTGGAAAACCCACGCTCATATTCGTAAAAGCCAACCGATACTGGTGTCGAGTATTGGTCATTTGTGAAAGTGGCAGCTGCGTTTTTTCTTTTGGAAACTGAAAACCACACTTCCGCACGATAACAAGTTTGCAGTGATTTTTTCCACAGCCAGAAATGCTTTTCAGATCTGAAGAGGCGGCGGCCGACCATCAACGACAGGGTGAACAAAGTTCCATGCCATGGTTAGTCGCTTTTTGTTTAGTTTGAAAAAGAAACACAGCCGAGACTTTTGAATGATGAAGTGGAAAAACCCTTTCCCGCTTCCCATTCGTTTGAATTGATTTGGCTGTGGACCAGAGATTTTCATAACTTTGTATGAATTTTTATAAAAAACATTTCTGCTGTGGACTGTGGAAGTTCGACGGCGGAGCGCAGTGATGGGAATTTTTGTCATTCCTAGTCGTTTGGAGCAAGAGAGCAAGACACACCTCGATTCAATCAAGGTGTGTCTTGTCTTGTTTGGAGAAGCGCATCGATGTGCAGCAAAGGCCAGACGTGATCTTCGGATGTGTTCTGATGTGTCTGTTTTTCCGTTTTGCCGTTGACTTGCGATCAGCCGCTTGTTTCAGTTAACGACTGCATTGCGCTACTATTTCTCAACTTGTCCTTCATTCGTTGTTGCTTTGCGCTTTGCTGAACCTCGAACTGGTTGACGCTGTTCAGTCGCGAAAGCAGAAAGCTTTAAACAGCATGATAAACAAAACACGTGGAATTCTGCAAGGACGGAGATCCCACTTCAAGGGGACAGTTTGTTTTCAATCGGGGGACGATCGACGATCGATTGCAAAATGGAGATCATCCGCTTCAAAAAAGCGTTTCACGTTAGAGGGGGTTTCCACTTCAAAAGGGGTATGGCAGACCACGCAAGGGCAAAACCACGCCGAAGGTGGGGTGACTCTTTTTTCTAATATCCTATTTTCTTTTTTGTTCTTTCGTTTTTTTTTTTAACAAAATAAATTTCACACCTTCTTAATTAACCTTAAAATCGTAGTTGTTCTAGAAATCTGTCACATTCGCCAATGACAAGTGATTGCCAGTGATTTGGACGGCATGCAGGCAAAAGATGAACTTTGTGGATGGGTTCATCCAGGCTGCATCCAGAAATTCGAAGCATTGGTCAGGCGCCATCACACGGTCTCAGGCTTGTCTAAAAACATTGGGCCGTTGTGGGAGAACATTTTCAAGAATTCAAGGCATTAATGACTCATACCAATGAGTCATCAGGTAGCTGCACAAACCTATTGACGCAAAAAGCTGTAGGTACGTGTTAATCGTCGAACGTTTTGCGCATTAAATGCCTCGCATCTTTTGACTCGCAAAGTATTTTTTCTTTAATTCTTCCCATGCGCTTATAGTGCTGACATTTGGAACAGCCTGAAGTTCGTCACCAGATTCGCGAGGTTCACCGGTGTGCTTCCCTTTCAACGAACCGATCTCGGATTATCCTCCAAGCTGATATCAATTCCTGTTTTCTACGCGATCTTAACCACGGCAACAAATGCTTACTCAAATTCCGTTAATTATCGTGTTGTCAACGACTTCCACAATTATGTCAAGATTGGTTTGTTCCCGAGAAATGAGGTCATAAATGCAATCCTTCTCAAGACGTGCATACTTTCGGACACAATCTTCTGCTGTATCTATCCAGTGATAGGATTCATGTCGATACCCTGCTTACAACTTTCTGTCGAGAAGCTCGGAGATCTGATGTCGCTGAATGAAGGCGACGTCAACAGGCGAATTCTCAAGACATCCGCCACTCTCGGAAAGGTAAGGACGGGCATCAGTTAAGGGAGAACCTCACTCATGCAAAACAAAAACAGCTGTTTTGGCCGCAGCCTGACGAAAAATATGCAATTGTTGAATTTCGCTCTCGGTTAAATCATTATTGCCATTATTTTTATTTCTCACCTGAAGAAATATTTTCATCTAATCTGGGCAGGTATACTTGTCATAATTTTTAAAAACTTGCTGCGAAAAAGAATGTCGATAAAAAATCGAAATTGAAAAATTCCTTAAAACGATCAAAAACATGGTCTGATATTCGTATAATCGAATCTAAACTTTTCATAGGACAAGTTGCAAGAAGATGTTTGCTCGTTAAAAGGCACAAGTCATGCATTTCTTTCAACAGCGGATGAGACTTGTTACAGTTTATCCAATGAGTTTTGCAATGATCTGTTGCAGAAATGTATTTTTCCGGCGGCCTTTTCTTTTTGTGAGGAAGGTCAGAAACCATTCTTGAAATTTGATGTTTGTTTGTCTTTTAAAAATACCAACAACTTAGCAAAGCTTGTAGCCTTAAGAAATGAATTTCTTGTCTGGTCAATGCAAAACAAATGTGGACGGAGACTGAATCTGCACATGTCACCACGTTACGACGAACGTTTGAGTTTGTTTTTCTTGAATATAGCCTCCGGATCGCTCGAGTGCCACTTCCATTCAACAATGTGAAAAAGCGTATGTATCTGTGGTGATTTAAATGCGCACGAATATCTTAGCCTGCTTCGATTGTGAGGGCTTGATATACTTATCTCTGTCAACGGCAGCAATTATGACACTGATATTTTGCTAATTGAAAATTTTACCTTTCAAATTAACAGGTATGGTCCTCAGGGATGTTTTTAAGTTCGTTCATAATCGTCTTCACCTACAATTGGGATGCCTACGATTTTCAACACTACCGTGACGTCATGGGTATCACCGACAACACGACCGTTTACATCAAAGCTTTTGTCCGTTCATTGTTCCTCGTATTCAGCTTGCGAGATATGGCTTTGGGAGTCGTAATTTCAAACATCAACAACATCATCGTATTGAGCCTCAGGGAAGTCACAAGAAAGCTAATAGACATAGGCGCAACCCTGGAAGAAACAGGAGTGTCCTATGTAAGTCGACTCCCCGATGCAGAATTTTTGGTATGGAAAAATAGACGAACGGAAAAAAACCAATTATGCCTTCAAAACTCGTTGATACAGTGGATAACTAGTCTGTCAGAAGTTAAAGGACCTGAGAATTCAACATTTACCAGGAGGCCATGAGTAAATGGCACGGTTTCGTCAATAGCACAACATTCGTGCAACGAGCGAAACTTGGGCCAACTCATTAGTGAGGGAAGGATTCCTGAATTGGGCAGTTGTTCTGAATTTTACTGTGCTTGTGTCCAAAGATCTTTGGAGAGTTGTACGTGGGCTTTTAGCATTCACCTGTCGAGGCACAAATGACTTAACGTTGACATGCTAGCTGATTTTTGATCCACAAACTCTTCCGCTGAAAATAATTCAGTGTGCTCATAACGATCTGAGATATTGCACAAACGCGCTCTCTCCTTCATGGAGTTTCCAGAAATTTCATTCGGAGCATTGCAAAATTTTTTGCTAAAACCCAAAATTTTCATCTCTTTAAGGTGTAAAATTCGACATGGACCATTGTTCGTGTCTGCGTGTGCTTTAACTAATAAATTTTAATATTTATGGCTTTGCGCTGAAGTCCACAGAAGAGGCCTGACGAACTTACTCCCCCCCCCAAACGAATTTAGAACCAAGATTTTGTCAGGATTCAGTACTCAATTTGTACAAATTTGTACACCGCAAATTTGAATTTGTTCACGCACCCCATTTCGGGGGACGCCTCCAAAGTAAAGGGAGGCCAGCCCCCCACGGTCGAATATCGACCCAAGTTTTTCCCAGAATTTAGTACTCGGTTTGTACATTTTGTAATCTAATCTTTATTTCTTAATCTCAAATAATTTGTCATCTTTGCTCCGTGTTGAACGTGGAGCAAAGATTTTCAGACACATTTTTGGTGTCTTGTAATCTTGTCATTCTTTTTTTTTTAATCGCAAATAATTTGTCATCTTTGCTCCACGTTGAATGTGGAGCAAAGATATTCAGACATATTTTTGGTGTCTTGAGCTCAGGGCCTAAAATAATGAGCTCAGCCCATCAACTAAATGAAAGAAGCTATACTAAGTCAAGTCTGAGAAGGTCATCGAGATAAACAAAAAGTACACAGAATTCTGAAAAAAAACAGTGCAAGAGGAGACATTTGGGTAGTTGTCAGTTCCAAGCACTTGGTTTCAACTCAAACAGTATCCAGGAAGTTCCGCACTTTTTCATTTTTTTTTTGGCCACGACGCCTTTGTTTCGTGCACTCGCAGACAAAATGAGCACTTTCAAGAGGTTGATGAAGTGGGCAACATTTCTTGGTTGCAGCATAAATTGCTGCAAATGTGGACGGTTTCGAAGATATCAATTTATCATAATTGCAGACATTCTCTCAATTTATCATAATTGCAGACATTCTCAACAGTCTCAGATATCAACATTCAAATGGTCAGTGTTCAATCGCTTCTTCACCAAGTTTTTGTATTTTTGCACTTCTGCGCCCCATCCAAATGGGCAATAAGGAATGTTTGTGCGACAATCTTCTTTCTTGCACATTGTCTGTGATTCTACCAACTAACAGCTGAAAGAAGTAGGTCTTCACGTCCTCACCGGGGATTGAACGTGGGTCCATCGGATCAGGAGGTAAGAGCACCAGCCCCCAGATCGCAGTGAGAAGACAATACGTTTTCACGTCAGACTACTGCGACAGAACTCCTTCAATCTGTAACCTTAATTCTGTTACAGGCATCAAGCAATCAACGACAGGCAGAGGCAAAGAGGATACAATTGCCTGAAAACCTTCGCCGATTCAACGTCATTTACTCCAAAGCGGTGGAAATAATCAAAGTCGAATATCAAGCGTTCGGCATAATGTACCTCATCGAAATACTGACTATCGTGTTTAAAGTTATCACGTGTCTATATTTTCCGATAAACTCAACGGCTAAGCTTCCGATGTATTATGTTGCTCACCTTATAGTTGTCTTAGCACAAATGATACTTCTGTGCAATCATAGCCATCGTCTGCAGGAAATCGTAAGTCCAATTCCATATACTGCACCTTCCGGAACGTGCATTTACGAGTACCAAACGAATGCATTGTCGTTTTCCGTCGGGCTCTGAATTTGGAGAATTTGACAGAAAATGCACTGTTTGGAAGAGTTAAAATAGATCAGGAGAGGTTGAGGTAGGTTAGGTAGAAAAGGTTAGGATACGATAATTAATTAGGGTAGGTTTGGATGCGAATGGAGAAGGTTGATTTGACATGATTGAGTCTAGGTTTCGTCGCCTCAGTTTACACTGAATGGGATACGTTCATTACAAATGCCATACCACTCAAAAACCAATCAGTTTCCAAGTTTTATTGTCATGTATGAGTGAATGAATGCTGAGAAAGGAACAGTGCACCAAAATGAACGCACCCCAAAATATGCGTTAAAGCCAGGAATAAAAAAATGTGCATGAAACCAAAAGGAGCTGCGCTAAAATGAATGCAATGTTCCGAAAACGTAACGAGTTAAACTAAAACTCACAACATTCCCGTGGAATTTCCTTCTGTTATGTTGGATAACAGTCCTCGTGGAAAAAGCACTGTGCCTGTTGGCACGTTCTTCGACTGTAACAAAATCTGTCCAAATTCTCCACTTTGAAGCACAGCAAATATTTAAAAAATGGTGATGTTCATGAACAAGATCTTGCTTTTCTACACTGCACCGTGTTGGTCTTATTTTTGAACTGAATGGCATTCATCTGACTAACGGAATGCAATTTTCTCCATTACAACAGGGTCGTGTCATGCTGCATCGTGTTGGCGAATTGCTTTTGAATCAATCATTGACGAGGCAGGAAACGGACCAGGTAAAAACATGCTCCGACTCTGGGGACTTCCCCAATCAGCTGAAAAGCTGACTCCCAAAACAAATTGTTGCACGAAGTACCAGTTGTATTTTGGTAACCGTGGATGATGCTTGGGAAACTGGTGGCAGCGCTCATATAAATTCCACTTTCACTAACAAAGGCCACAAAACGGATCTTTGCCGTGCCCTTTTCTTTTTCATTTAATACTCGTTTACTTTTTGAAGGATTTTGAAAACGATTTTTATCAATCCCACACCACCTCGGGAACCTCAGCTTATCATTTTCGGTGCTCAAGATTTTTGGTGTTTCATTTTGAAATGATGCACTCTGTATTTTTCAAAGAGAGTGCCAGTGTAGACATCGCAGGAGAAGAAATAGACATATTATGTTACCACCAGAACCTTTAGAAGGTAATTCTTCCTTTTGGCCGGACATCAAAGTTGGAAACATCATGGCTGGCTGCAAGATGTACCAGTGATATTATGTTACATTTTGGTAGTTACATTTTTGTTGTGGGGAGGAATACCGATTCAGATGAGATAGTCTTTAGACACACAAGAATGTCTTCTGCTAATCAATTTTGAGTTTTGACACCGACCACATGAGTGTTTACAACATCCCACCGAACACGCAGGCATTCATACAATTCCACCGAATCTGCCACCACCACAACAGCTGCACATGCGCATAGCCTACTCGTACAAAAATGAAATTGTTCCAAATTCCACAGCAGCGACTGCCGTCACGAAGATGCACAGTGTATGCAAGAACGAAATAAAAACATTTCTTTCAAAGCCGAATTCATATTTCAACTGAAAATTCTTATTTCAGCTCAAGAACTTATACGATCAAGTCAGTCAACAACCGCTGCAATTGGATGTCATGGGATTTCGAATTTTTGGCAGAAATCTTTTCATCTCGGTGAGAAACAAATCGAATTTGAGCAATTGCCAAGTCTTGGATTTGACACAAAAAAAAACCAAATGATAAAAACTTTTCAGCGTGCTGGATTGGATCCCAAGATCTTGCATTCAAAGTTCACAATTTCCAATCCAAAACTCTTTGCTGTTGCGAAGCAGTGTTGTGTCTGTGTTGTGAACCATTCGAGTGTGCTTGAACCTGGTCCTTGCTGGAAAAATTGGGCATCAACAACGGCTATCGACAAAGCTCCCAAACCAACCTGTCAGGAACCGATTGAAATATTGGTAATTATTTCCCGTTTACAGCTTAAACTACAACATATATATCAGAGGACCAATTATTGGTGTCCCGAAATTCTTGAAATTATTTGTTATAAAAACACAGAATCCAACAGATTAAGAAAAATAAATTTCGTCAAGCTTGATTGGAACTTAAGAAATAAACGGAGGGCTCAAGAGTCCACCCAAAAGAAAGGAAGAAATCGATCAACACTGCACACATGTGTTGAATAATTTTTAACAGTGATGCTCGAGTGTTGTTTCTGAGAATTCTCTACACCAGCTTAGCAATAATTCACAAAATAAAAATATGCAGGTCCTGACTGAGATGTTAGAAGTTTTCAGTTTTCATTGGCTGGTGCTGCCAGGCATTTTCAACATGTGTCTTCATCTGATGGCACGAAATTTGACGCTCTTCTTTGCAGTCAGCAGCAAATGATCTCTTTTGATCTTCAAACAACACTTTTTAAACAGGAAACAACAGGAAACGAGTGTTTTTTCCACACAAATCACCAGCCCCAGGGCGTTTGGAGTTAATAGAGCTGGTCGATAGAGCTTCCACTGAACGAAATTACCTGGTGGTCATTTTAGGATCGATGTCGAGATTTACTGTCGACGTTTCGACCCCTGGGCTGGGAATCACCACTCCGCAGCAACGAAGAATCACCACTCCGCAGCAACGACTTCAACTCTGTGACCCGTCCTCAAACTGCACCAGTCGCACTACACCAGTGGCAGTGATCTTATCGTGCCACCAGACTTGAAAAAGACCCCAGCACAGGGGTCGAAACGTCGTCAGTTAATTGTGACATCGATCCTAAAATGGCCTTAAACCAGGTAACTGCTAACAGTGTTTGTGAAACGGATAGTAGTGCCAGACATAATTCGATAGAGCTTCATTTTGCATTGCATAATGTTCACCATGTCCAGCAAAAAAGAGGAAACCAAGCCATGAATCTGATGCGTGCTCACAAAGTCAAGAATGGCAACTTCAAAATGAAAAAAATACTTTTGACAAAACCATTCATCCTGTATAGCAGACAGTAAGTGCCAACAGCACATCGTTATTTCAGGACTTGTAGTACATAAACACACTTTTCTCCTGCGGAGTTTTTAAAGTTTATCTTCAATTGTATTTCCAGCTGATTAATTCAGTTGTGGCATACCTGGTGATATTAACACAATTCCGAACAATACTTTTCCCTGATGATGGCAGTTGAAAGAGATCATGCATCCATGCACCAGTAACAAGGAGAAAGTTGGTGACAAATACTGCAGTCGTTGCAATGCAGTTGCGATTGAGGGAAGTTGTCAACCCAAAAAACATCAGCTTTTTAACTCTGCCGGCAATGGAAGCAGCTGTTTGGAGGGAACATTGTAACCTTGTTGATAATTCTTATGGCTTTTATATCGGTCTCACTTGATCAATTATTCTGAATGGCAGCCATGGAGCCATTATTGTCCTGGACGAAGTCAAATGTGATATAGTACCAAGTAAAATTTCATGCTGTTATCCCTTAATGAATGCATGACCTTGTATCAATAGATCAAATCATGTCATGACAATGGTTTCAGAGGAATCACACCTTCAGACTAGTATCAGCCGTCTCTGAATGCTCGTGATTCTACTGAGAAGTGGTGTGTAACCCACAAATAGAAGGAACCATGAACTGAACACTCTACAAAGTGTTGCGTCAGGATACCCCACAAAGTGTTCATGAACTGAACACTCTACAAGTTGATCAGTTACGAGTGAGATATCGCCGGTAACAAAGTATGAGTTTAACAAATGCATGCATTCACTCACTGACCATTCTCCAACGGTAGAGGGATAGGTCACAAGGACTGGACCATTCCTCCGCAACCTATCTCTCCACCATAAATGTTGGGTTTACATTTATTCTTTCCTGAAACCCACATTAAAAAAAACTGGTGTCTGGCAAAATAATGGTGAATCAAGTTGTCAAGATCATCAAGGGGACACCACACCCTCCGACAGGTGTTTTTGACAAAAAAATCGAATTGATTTTTGATGGCATCCAGTGCATTGAACTGCAGCTCTTTCTGAATTTCCAAACCGTTTTTTTCTATCTGCCATAGTTTAGATGCAGTGAGACCTTTTGCGGCAGTACTTTTTACGTATTTGGCGCTTGCGCCTATAAATTGGTCAGTTGGCAGTCAACAATGGCAACCAATTTTTCCACATAAATCCAGTAAAATGTGAAAAATGACACTTTCCCATGTTTCTCACATTTGTTCCCATGAATTTGCTAATTTTTAACATTCTGGGAGACCCAAAAACTGAAATATTCACCCAAAACCCAGAAGCATCGCAACAAATTCGATTTTTAATTTGCCTTTTCACCGCTTTTTGTTTTTTTTTAGTCACGCCTGTCTCTAGGTACACTTTTCTCAGCCAACTGAAGAACTAGAAAGTTAAAAATTGGCACACTTATGTAAAAATGCACCAGGAATCTTTCTATGAAGCCAGAAATGCAAGTTTTTATCAACTTACGCTTTATTTATTTCTTTCTTTAAAAGAACAGCCCACCCTATTTTAAAGAAAAATTCACTCGCTTGAGTCGCGAGTCAAATATGAGTGGAAAGGAGCCAAATTACTCACATTCTGGCTCCATAGAAAGCTTGTTCGGTTCATTTCGAGTTGATTTCACTCATAGCAATTGTCTCTATCACCCTTACTTATGATGCAATGTGTACCGCTAACTACTAATTCTAATTGCGCTACTAATCTATCTCCTGTGTGAAAACCAGTGGAGCTATTGTGATGAAATTTTTCATAGAGAGTACTATTAATATGCACAACAAACGCTCAAAGTTTAAACAAAATCGGTTAACAAATGCGGAAAAACCTATCGGAGGGTGTGGTGTCCCCTTAACACACTTCAGCAAATTTTCTCTTCCTCTAGCTGGTACTGGATCATTCAGTGTAAAAATCTAAGAAACAAAATGTTAGCCGATGACAAAAACTCTCTATTCATCTCGTGCATTGGAAAAAGGAGTGTAAATTGTGTGAAAAGGAAATCCGACTACCGTTGATCTGATTGATTTTATTAAATCCTGAAGTTGGAGTTTCAAAAATAAAAACGTGAAATGTATCAAACTTAAATAATTAAAACTTTGGTGGCACTGCAGAGTGTTTCATTCAAGACTGCTCATGAATAAAGTGGGGCAGGGGGACTGATGACTTTTTTGACTGATGAGGCCAGAAATGAAGTTTGGCTCAGAGTCTGACTTTTCCATGTGCTTTACATGTTCGCTGGGGTCACAAAACTGCAGTTTGAGTTTTTTTTTTTCATTTTGCAAGTCAAATGTTGGAGACCTGGCTTATTCAGTCAAAAGGTGCTTTGGACACCTTTATTGAAAACAAAATCACAAAATGTCTTGCACTTTTTCCCACAGCATGTGCGAAAAGCTTTGTACTCTTTTGATCGCTTATTTGCGAATAATTTATTCAGGGACCACCTGAGGTAGGGTGTTAAACATTTGCATGCAAACTACCTTTTAAGATGCCCAGCTGTGTGCCAAATTTGAACCAAATCGATCCACAAACATAGGAAGTTGATATTTTGACCGCCTGCCCCTTGAAGAACGTCCCTTCCAAAATTTACACGCGTTTACAATTCTCGGTGAAAAATGGCAGCAATTCATTGTCAATTCGACGATCCAAGAATAATCACATCTACGAACATTCAATCGAAAGGTGCAATCAAAAACTGCAAACAAAAACTCTGCACTGAAAGTGAAAAGGTATATCGACTGCAGAAAAGCAATTGTATGCACCTGTTGTGACACGAGTCAATGTAGTTTAACAACAAGTAATTTAAAAAAGTACAATGCAACCATGGAAGTTCCTGTGTGGCCAATAAGCATTGGCACTTAAATGTCATTAACACATGCTAATTGACTAGATACAAAACTAGAAAAAAATAAAGCCTTTATCAACACAAATTAATGAAACTGAAAACAATCAATGTCAATTGATAAAAATAATTTTTCAACATACAGGGTGAGTCAAAAGTCATGATAAATTTCATAATTGTTGGCTCGCTGCTGCATTTTGTTGCTGTTCCTGGTTCTGTCAGCAACGCCAAAGGAATTTATTTTGTTTCCAGGATGTATATTTATCGTCGTATTCGCGGAAGTTCCTGTTTGGAGTTGTTGCATGCCGGAGTTTAACGGCATGGCGGAGAATTCGCAAGCTGACCACGTTGAAATTGTTCGTCTCAGCGGGGACAACGACAGAACGTTTCAGGTTGCCAGTGAAATCTTCCAGGAAGGCCACCCAGATCAACTTGACCCAACATGCATGTCAATGAAATGGTTGGTGGCTACGTTCCAGTAAACTGGACAATTCGCAGATGCCCCCGGTCTGGGCAGACACAGATTGCACCCGCCGGACACGAACACGACATCATTCAGGCCATGACAGGGGATGGCGGTTCTTCTACTTGGAAATTGGGGCAGCAGCCAGAATTCAGTGTTGCGCATACTCAATGCTCATCGCTTTCAAGCCAATGACTTTCAAGCCCTTATCACTACAGTACTAAGTTCATTACCCTGAAAAGTGTCCGGAATTCTGCCAGAATTGTTCTCGAGCAAACACTCGTCCCATTTGTTTGCTCGACAGACCATTGCCAGAATTTCAGACGCTTCTGCATCTGAATCCGTTTTCTTGAACTTGGGCAGGAACTCCTGATGACATGCATGTTGCAAATTCAGTTATTTGACTTGATTTGATTTGACATGCATGTTGGGACCAGCCAGTCCAGATGGCGTGTGGAAGATGTCGCTGGCAGCATGCAACGTTCTATTGCTGTCACCCGCAGAGACGGACAATACTCGTAAGATTTTAACGCGCTCAACTTGCGAATACTCCGGCATGCTGCAACTCCAGACAATAACGTCCGCGCGATTTGACTTTTACTCCAGCCTGGGAACAAAACAAAAAAAAACTGCAGTTGTAGACATGACCAGAAACTGCAACAGAATTCAACAAGGAGCCCAATACTCGTAGATAGCATTTATCATGACTTTTGAACTACCCTTTAATAATTTATGAATAGATGTTCGAAGTAAAACAAATGAAAATGTCATAATGTTGCACTTTTGAATTCTTCTGCGATTTCACTCCCAGTTCCATGGTATGCACAATGCTCCGTCAGACAAGACTGAATGATAGGTCGTGACATAAAGGCTGCAAGAATGCAACAGAGGTCGAAGGGCATCTGCCTTGTCGAGCAGCTGCTGGCAGCAGGAAATCATCATGTCTGGCATAATGCCATCATCCCTGTCCAAAGCTTTTAAACCAAGCCGCCGGATGCACTCAGTGTGAAGGAACTCATCCTGTTTCTGATCACTAAAGCAACAAAAAATATGCAACCCAGTAAAAAAAAATCAGGAAAAATGAGGCTTGAATTCCAAGGAGAACAAAATTCAACAAATGCTGATGGTGGTGTATTTTCATTCCAGATTTGGTAATTGCACTTTTCACACTTACAGCGGGTAATTTCAATCGAGGAATAACCTGCAGTTGCGACTTTAGTCTTGACTTTTCCGAAAATTCGCATACAAATTTTCGGAAAAGTCAGGACTAAACTCTCAAGTGCAGGTTTATCCTCGATTGAAATTACCAGCGTTTGAGATTGGCAACATGGTTCAGATTTAACATTACGTTTTCTCAAATCATCTCGTTGGGGATGGTTTGAACTGCGGAGAGGATTATAGCATCCTGCAAAAAGACATTCTCGAAGCTGCAAAAACCAATTGGAAGCCACATTGACTTTTGTCCCAGCATTTTTGTTTCGTTTAATTGAGAAATGGAAAGTGCGAGTGTTGAAACAAAACACTCAATATCAAAAGTCTTCGAACATAGGAGTTCATGTTAACCTAGGAGCCATTCAGAATCAATGGCAGCACGGGCCGCAAAACATCATGACACTTGTTTGAGGCCTGCAGTTGCACAAGCCCTGCTGAAATTAAATTGCTCCTGTAATAACCAGTCCTTTTCAACGTCGCCAATGTTCGAGGACTTTTGTTTAGCTCCTCATAATGCAACACAAACTTGAAGTGCGCTGCCAAATTAAAAATTTTCAAATCTCCCAACCACATTACAAAGTTGATATGGATGTTGTCACGAAGAACATGTTTCAAATAATGAAACCTTTACAACGCACTATCTTTCGTTTGAAGATGAAAATAAGACACAGGGGAATAAACAGGCAAAAGCGTCAAACCAGTGAATAAGGAATTAGTTTCATATTTCATTCGCCCTAAGAAATAACAAAAGTTAATTCTGATCAATTCTGTGATAAAACCAAAAAAAAAAGTTTGAAGCAGACTGAAAAAACCCATGGTACTGCTACAGAGAGGACTTTGGAAGTGCCAGAATTGTAAAAACTCCTTTTAAAAAAAACCTTTTAACTTTATTTAATATCGTAGAAGTGCTTGTACTCCAAAAAATACCTTTCAAATTTGTTTAACAGTCGAAATGCTTCTTCCATGTGGTCCGTAATGAAACTGACTAGCAGAAAGGCTGGACAGGAAGCAGGTACAATGAATTGCCCAATTGGAGAAATCATCAAAGGGCCGGCTTCAGATTCAACAGCCAATTGCAGGTTGTCTAGCTTTTTGGGCCAACTTCGAGGAAATCCCCTGCTACCCATGTAATCGCCAACCGACGTTGTTAACTTGAGAAGCAGTGTCTCGTAAGCAGATGCCATACGTGTTGGCATGAACATTCTGCAATGTTTACAAAAATTGTCAGCAGTCAAAGAAAAATGGCTACTCTATGAAGTGGGCATTAGCATTGCCAATAAATACCCTTTGGAGCAACAAAAGTCATTCAAAAGCTAAGATTCAAAAGCAAGGACATTGTTATTTCACTGTCTTTCTGCTGCACCATTACCAGGAAGTTTCAATGTTTAGTTTGCTGCTTAAAATTCAACAACAGGCGTGAGTGATTATGGGTTCTAGATTCTTACAAAATTGATATTTTTGCAGTCTTGGGAAATTTAGGAATCTTGGACAATGATTATTGGAGTTTGTCTGACCTTTGGGCAGATCATGCAGGGACATCGGCAGATGGCAAAAGTGGCGAAAGCCCCTTTTCCGGCAAAATATCATTTTTGCTAAAATTTTATGGAGGGCCCATCAAATTCTGGATGCAAAAGGAATTCAAAAATTTAAATAAATCTTAGACTTCTGTGTGGACGTCCCCTCGCCCCTTACAAAAGTGATTCAATCCGTGAGAACCCGGCTGGAAACTGACTCAAACCACGCGACAGGTGGCACACCTGCTTCACGATGGGCTGGATCTGCCACTGGTGGTGTGGAATGGAAAACAATGATCGAATGTCAGATGTAGGTGACTAATGTGCTGAATAGTTCCGGGCAATAATTTGCATTTTAAGACATTCCAGCGCAACATTACACATGCATACCTAATTGTTTCATCTACCACAAGCCAGTTAACGGTTACCGACAAACAAGAATCATTAATCAGATTGGCAATCAGAGATAAGAACCAGAAAGAAAACCCAAGAACTACACCCGTTCTTGGATTTTCTTTCTTGTGTTTTCTTTCTTTGGGTATTCTTACCTGTGGACAATTTGAATGTCGTGCAATGTCCGTGAGAGAGCACTTTCAAAGGCTGGGATTCTGGCCAGTATCGCATCATACTTCTTGACATTTTTAAGCAACTAAAAATGATCAAACAAAATTTTGCTAGATTTCTAAATAAAATAAAAACAGAAATGGAAAATGTGGTTAAATGCTAATGTTAATGTAACAAAAACCCACCCAGAGAGCTTAAACATATTTTTTGTTACCAAAGTTGTATAACTGACCTTGCCAGTGTGAATGTAGTTCCCCCACAATTTTAATAATTACTAGCCGGCTGCGCCGGCAATTGCCGGCGAGGGCGATGCGTTTTACGCCTTGCACAAATAAAAGGGAGCAAAGTGAAAGCAGAGAAATGAAAAATATTGTTGAACAACAATGGGTTTTAAATGGAAAGTGTAGGAGTAGAAATTAAAGTTTCTAACACTTAGCTCCCTTTAATTTGTCCACGGCGGATAAATTAATATGCCTGTTTCACGCAAATAAACCGAGAAACCACAAGTGGATGGTGATGGTAGAATAACCGTCGAATTTTTTTTCTTTCCTCAGTTTTCTGTTCAAGTTGTTCAGTGCATAATTGTGACGTAAAGGTGTAACCGAATTAATGGTGGCATACCTGCATTCAAAATTTTGATTGATTAACTTTTTGAAAAACTTGAAGTATGCAGAAATAAAAGATCCCATGTCGATCCAGTCAAAGTTGAGCTCTGACCGCGGTTGACCTCAGATTTCAATATCAATCAATCAATCAATCAAAGGATTTCAAGATTTCAATATGCCTGCGTTCGGATTGTTATGGACGCGTGAAAGAGTCAGGGCACTCCAACCGTATTCGTATGTCTCTGCTGTATCTGCTCCAATCCGGTTTCGTGTATTGATTGGGTGAATTCCTTGCAAGCAATGCTCTTCATTTCCTGGGGCTTGGTTGTTCTTGATTTTTCGTGCGAATCGGGATGCGAACAGGCAAGGGTTACGCGTTGCCTTCTGGATTTCGTGAATCGGATTTGAACCCGAGAGAGTATTTTTACCGAGAAAATAACGGTGCTCCGTGAGATAAACCGTCAAAAGTTGTGGAACGTCTTGCAACGACGCTGAAGGTTTCCGTGGCAGCAGTGAAACTGCAATAATTTTAAATTGCTTCAAATACAAAATGAACCACTTGAGCTTCTTTAGACTTCAAAAAGAAAACCCGTGGTTGCATTTTGGAGATCCCTGATCTTCGATTGCGCGAGAAAAAGGTTAGATACAGCTCAACTTATAGACTGGACAGACTGTAATATGACCAAGGCTCCAATCTGAGCCTTTCATCAAGCTTTATTGGAATCTGGCCCTGTTATTTTTACCGCCTATAAGAGCAAAAAGAAAGAAAATAAATTCGGAGGCAACAGTTAAATGGGAAAAACACCAGTTTAGGCGTTGTTCGTATGGATTTAGGAATTATTGTCCGTGGATTTAGGAATTATTGTCTTCGGAAGGTCTAAAGATGTGATAGGCCAAAGAAGCGGATTGATTTGTGCGCCCAAAAAAAGTCACCCCATAATCTGAACCTAGCCCCAACCTAACACCACCCCTACCCACATTGCGCGGAATTTTTAGAGGTTAAAAAAATAGACGTTATTCGTCGAACCCCACAAATCTCGCTCTCTTGCTCTCTGGTCACCCGCAACTCGTCAGTAATCCGCCCCCTCCCCATTTTCCTCACAAACACCGTCTCTGTATACCCCAACCCCATTTGGTCGCCTCTTCTCTCTCTCTCGCCCTCTCTCTCCCCTTCTCTTTTTCTTCTCTGGCTGTCTCTCTACCCCAGAGACAGCGAGAGAAGACAGAGAAAGGGGAAGAGAGGGGGAGGGAGAGAGAGAGGATAGAGAGGGAGAAAGAGAGAGAGAAAGAGAAAGAGGCGAGGGAAAGATAGAGGGAGAGGGGAGGAAGAGAGAAAGAGGGAGAAAGGGAGGGGGAGAGCCAGACGAATATTTTTTTATTTTTTTTTTACGAATAGGGGCCTATTAATTGCACTCCCATACGTTGAGAAGCTAAGAAGAAGGTCTATGCTCTCGCAGATACGAAAAAACGGAAAAGGCAACAATCCAGAGCTACTTGATTTATCTTCAGGAATCGGGACACTTTTCGTCTAACCCGCATGTAAAACTCCCAAACCTCAAAAAATCGGCAAAAACACTTTCATCGTGGAGTCATATGGACTGATAGCCATTCGGTTGGTGGTCCGACCTTTTACCTTGTTGCGCACACCTTGGGCTCGCAAGGAGAACCATGCCCCATAATCGTAGCCCAATTAGGCTCTGCATTCAACTGAAACGGCTCGGACCAGTTTTACGGCGTATACACTCCAAGCCGCAGGATTTCCCGGAGAGTCATGCTCTGCAGAGCAGTGATGTGTGACTTGCGTGAGATGTAGTGGCTTCTCTGTTGTGTAACCTGCCAAGCCAAATCCTTGGACTGGGAGCTAGGTGTTCTTTAACTCGCAGTGTGATACTGCACACGGGACCTCTTTCTTAAAGTCAAAGTCCCATCCGAAGGACTAAGAGACTGGCCACTAAGTCTCTCTTTCCGACCTCATTTACTGTGCCTCGCCGAGGGAGGATGCACCATTTGTGCCACAGTAAATTTCGTGCCCCGACGGGGAATCGAACTTTAAGCCAAGAAAATAGGTAGGGGGGGGGTTTGGTAGGTTAAGGGGCAGGATTGGCTGGTTAAGTTATAGGAGTTAGCTTTATTTCGCGTTTTTTGTCCACGCACAAAATCAGGATATTCCCCGAATCGTGTACGCGGCTTTTTTGTTGTCGAGTCAAATACGCGACCGGGACTTGCAGCAAGACATCGAGAAGAGCCGGTGTTGGTGATCAAGGGTTTTGCATGGGGCGTATGGGCCAAGTAGGTCTTTATGTTCCTTCTTTCCTGATATGAGCAATTCGAAATATTGCTCAAAAAGTCAAAAACTCGTTCGTTTTTGGAATTCTCTGGTACAGGCATTGTGGACGAATGGGATTAATCGTCTAAAAACAATGATAAGGCCACAATATTTTACAGTATCTGTGCGGGGTACATTTATGGGGCCATGATCATTGAAAGGGTTAGGTACATTGGATAGCCGAATGCTGACCATGCAAGTCTAACACCCTTGAAAAACAAAAACTAAAAAAACACACCCAAAGGAGACCTTTCTACAGATCTGTTTCGTTTTTTGATGTCCCACCGAAAATTTTGAGAGATCACGGCACAGACATTTCGTAGGTCGATTTGAGGGATGGCATATTGATAGCACATTCAGGGTTTCCCAAAAGTCACTTGACAATCCCTGCCATTTGCTAGTTTTCAGTATTCTCCGGTTGGGCTATTTCACAGATTTCAGGTTCAGATCGGGCAGGCTGCCTGCTGCAGGTGTTATCCATTCGAATATGAACAAACTCCACCCCATGCTTCCAGAGTTGCATCAAAACTGCAATGCACTTTTCTGTCGTGACTTTTGGGAAACCCTGTATATGAGAAGCAGACTGTTTCCAGAGCGAGACTGTTTCCTGCCGTGCATTGGCACTTCATTTTTCAGGCCGCGGAAAGCCGATGACTTTCCTTTGGTTTGCTGTGTGCTTTCTAAATGCCCGCACCACCAAATTCTAACAAACAACACCATCAAATGAAGTTCAAAGTTTGACAACGGAACTCAAATTTTTATCAACCACGTGCTTGGCGTCCGCGCCTGTGATGCCAACAAAACGTGCGCAAGATTGGGTCCACCAAATGTTGTTATTGATAAGGTGAAGTAAAAAAACGGGTTCAAAACGGCATGTTCCAGAAAGACTAAAAATGGATATTTTTAAAATGACTCTGCGGGCTCGCGGCATATTTAGAAACAGTTAAATCTGTCGCTTCCTTGTCAAACCCAAGGCCAAGCAAAAATTAATCCCCAAAAGTGCAGCAGCTTCACTTCGCTCCGCTTATTGGCGTCGTTCAACAGCAATGTGTGATGGTGATTGAAAATGGTAGCTGTTTTGGAAGGAGAAATGTTAGGTCAAATGGCCTCAGATTTGGATGATTTTGGTATCAAAATGTAGGCCAGGTATTTGTGCACAACTTTGCAGCAAGTCGGACCCATGTTGCAACGGAAAATTTTGCGCTGCAGCAGATTCAGAAAAATAAAGCACTGAAAATTTTGGCGTTTTGGAAACAGGCTTTGCTTCCCAAGAACGTTTTGGTTACTTTATAAGTTGAAATAGTGGAACGTCTTTATGAAATTGCAATCTGCATTTTATTAGCTTTCATTTAACACCAAAATCATTCAAATCTGCCCAGAACTTTTCAATAGGGAGCAATATTAGTGAATCGCATCCATTCCCGAAATCGGCGTGCCAGACGGTGCAAATGCGTGATGTCCGGACGTTCAATACACAGCGTGACGGGCGGGTTGGACCGCCGTCTATAATAGTGGTCTGATCATACAGGTCTGGTCTGGTGGCAGCCGACAGAAGTTTGGTGGCAGAGCTTCGCGAATGATTTCGTAAGAGGGTCCTTTGAAGGGCTCTCTTCCAAATCTTTGCACTTTTTGCACCCGCAGCTTCTTATCTAGTCCGAAAGGACTGGGATTTCCCCTTCCTCCAGGGCAATGCCAGGACTACCTCAAGGCGACACAATATTGTGATCAACCGACCCTGGTTCCCAGCTGGTATAAATCAACAAAAATAAAAAAAAACAAAAACAAAAACAAAATAAAATAATTATCATGATGGTGGGATTTTGAAAATTCTCCCCTTTGTAAACTGCAATGAGGTAACCCAGTCCACGGCCAAATACTTGAACCCCCATCCTGTCAAATGAAAACATTATGAAGAGTTAAGTGCCCAATAAACTGTCCCAAGTTCCATAAACCAATTTTTAGTAAGCAATGTACCCACATTGCAACAGCTGAACATGATTTATGCATGAAAGATTTTCAAACTTACATCCAGCCAATTGTGCCTGACTTCTCCAATGTTCAAGATTATGCATCCATCAAGACTGACTCCAGTCTCACGGCCAAATACAAGTGTTCTTCCTGAAAAACACATCGAGACAATAGATCAACGAAAGTTGTAAAATGTCTGCGCAAACGCCTTATCCTGTCAAATTTGGGAACTCTTGTCTGAAGACAGCAAGCAATGGACGTGCTCTCGAGAGCAGCTTTTGAAGAAGGTAAAATCCCCAACAGTAAAACGTTATAACACTTTCATTCAAATGTTCATGGAAGTAGCGGTTTACAATGCCATAAACTGCAAAGGACCAAATACATGAACAAATATGGCAATTTCATGTGAACGATGACCAAAGAGGAGTGGGATCTGCAGATGACTTAAAAAAATTGCAGACTGGGGAGGACTTCACTCCACACTTCATTTAAATTCAGACTTTTCTGGACAAATAATTTTGTGATGATTTTGATCGGTTGTGCTTGAAATTGAGATTTAGATATCACTAACATCGAAAAAACACCACAAGAAACATATCACTGCTGTGGAGAGACTGCTGTCTGCAAGATAAATGTTCACTTGAAAATAGTGCACGTAAAAGGTGCTTTTCAAACCTTTCAGAATAGTTGTCACATCGTGATGATGAGAAACGAGGGTTTTAAAGCTCTGCAAACAACCTCGCAGGTGTGAGCTTCCCCATCCGCAATCCCACGTTATGTCTTTTAAGTCGAGGGTAGAGCACAGGAACTGGCGAAGTCTAGATATTTCTTCAACGACAGGCTGGCAGGCAATAGATTTTTGCCTGGCTTCTTTCACATTGCTGTTCAACCAATCACTGCAAAATATGTGTAAATTGAAAACTTACTAAACAGTTGCCTCAAACAAAATTGCCAACATCAATACCAACAAGCATTGGCCAATTAGAAGATAAGATAACAACCCAACTAAGCTGCAAGGCCTGTTTTCTCCCCAACCTCCTATCAAACTGCTGCTTCATCACAGATAACGGAAAAATGTAAAATGGTAAAAGCGACAAATTCACGTCAAGAGGAAGAGAGCACATTTACAGACGAGGTACCTAGTTATTATTTTTGACAAGTACAGAATTGTCAAAAATAACAATCAGCCAGCCATGGAATAGTGCACGATGATGCATGCATCGTTTCAAACCCTAACTGCAGTCAGAGCACACAACTCCTTGCTAATGTCCAGATTTTAAAGAAATAACGGGCTATCTCACCTGAGAGACCATTTTCAAAGAACAGAACAGCAGCGAATGTTGAAAACAAACGGATGGTCCAACCATCAAACCCAACAAAAGAAACCCAAAGAAGAAGCCAACACATCCATAAGCATCATGTTACTAAGACCCTTTCACACGATCACTGCTGCCCACCAACGACCAAAATTAGCTTGCAGGCACTCAATGGATCTAACCTCTGCGTGCCACCAGCTTACGGTCAAAATGTTGCAAGCCCTACTCTGTTTGTTGCGATGCCTAGGAAGATGGTTACCCTGCCATTACTATCGGGCATTTTGATTTTTCAATTCTGGAAAAGGGTAAGAAAAGATGAACACAACTTACACCAGGGTGGGATTATCTTTAAATTTGTGTATCACATCCTCAGCTGTGGAGACCTTTTCAATCCCGTCCTGAAAAACATCAGCAAATTTGTCTGAAACTGCCTCTTTGCTCCTGCTTTTAGAGTTGCCACTGCCGCCCCGTGGTACTGGTGGGATCAAAGTATCTACATATGCTGTTGGGAGATTGCAGGTCTGCAAAATTGACCTGATACTTTGGGCAATATTGTCGCGAGACAGCGCTATCTGAACAGACTGAAAACCAGCTGAAAATATACAAAAGAATCACAAGTGAATTCACAACACAACAGAAATTTATAGTGTCGCCTCAGTTAACTTTCCGAGCTCACTTGACTTTGCTTTGCTGCGGGCTAAATGTAGGCCAAACGATCGGTAGATAGCAGTCTCATCTTCTCGGTTGTTTTGTTACCCTTGCTGCTAATGTTATAATTTTCAACGTGAGAGGAATTCCTCCCGTACAGCTGCACACCCATTCAGTGTTGGTAGGTTTCTTCTGATTGCTTGGCAGAGGTGAGGTATTGATAAAGCAGCAGTGGCCATCTACCAAGGAGACCAGCCACTGCTGCCGTGGACGAAACTCCAGTCTCAGTGCATTCGGCATCGTCCGTTTCATGACGATTCATAACACCAGCCCCAGGTGCATAAGTCTGCCAACAGAGCTCACTTGACCTTCATCTTTCAACACTAGGGGGAAAACATGAACATCCTGACAATTCCAACTCAACACTTAAAATATTTTGATAACTGGAAAAAAATATGCACAAGAGGCATTCAAAAAGTTCCCGGGATTGAAGTATGTGCACCATGAATGGGTTTGTCAAGATTTACCTTTTCTGGTGAAATTAGCCTTATCCATTCGAAAATGAAACGAACACACAAGTTTCACCCGCATTCAGAGGGCTTCTTCAGGTAAAGCATGAAGGCACCGTGTTGGCTTTATCTGCCAAAGGTGCCTTAATACTCAGCACCTACTTTAGAGTCTTATCATTCAGCACCCATTTTAGATTCTTCATCAACAAGTGATTGTCCTTCGTTGTTGTTCGTTGTTTTTCGTTATTTTTATCTTGACCTGATCCAAGTAAGGGTGAAACTGGAGTGTGTTCATTTCATCTATGAATGGATTAGGCTCATCTCACCAGAAAATGGTAAATCCTGAGTGCCCGGTAGACTAAAGTTTCTTCACAACTGACATGGATTTCTCGGTTATTTCTCGATGTATGCACCATCTCGCAAAACACCTCTCCTGGCGGTGTTTCCATTAGTCAAGCCCTTCTCTGTAGAATTTGGCTTCGTTGGCTTTGAACCAGTTTTGGACAGCCTGTTTGAGATGGTTCATCGACTCTGACCGGACTCCTTTGATGTGCTTTTTCAATTTTGGGACCAGGAAAAAACCAGAAGGGGCCAAACCGTGGCTGCACAGGGTGGATGAGTGAGCAGTTCTCATCGGAATTCGCGGTGCATTGATAAATTAGTTGATTGATGAAATAGTGCACTGTCGTGATGCAACAAAATTCCACGATGAAGTTTGCATGCCCTTTATTTTTGCCAAAGCAGTAAGCAGCATCTGCAAAACCTGTTCATTCATGACTGCCTGTGAATGTTCTTCGGCCATCTAAGAGATCCTCCAAGATGACTCCCTCAACGCCAAAACATTCGCAAAACAAAACCTTCAATGTGGCCATTTCGGTTTTGAATTTTATTGGACCCTTCAAACGCTCAGGAAGCCATTGTTTGCATGGATTTTGCTTTCAGGGTCGTACTGGTGGATCCAGGCCTCATCTCCTGAGACAAAGCGCCTGTTAAAATCGTCTGAATTTGTTTCCAAGTAGTTTGAAAACTCAACGGTATAATCAACTCTTTGTGTCATGTGCTCTGGAAGCAACGCCTTGGGCACCCAACGAGCAGACAGTTTGCTCTATTGGAGATGCTCGGATGTCGAGTTGTGTGGGTATCTCTGGAACTAGCACATTTCGGTCATCTTCCTGGATTTTCTGAAGAGCAGCCAATGTTTCCTGGGAAGTTGAGGTGGAGGGCCTTCCACACATACGAGTATTTGCGATTGACTTCCAGTCCTTCCTTTGATGCACTTCGTCCAATCATTGTCCGCAGATTTTTAGCAATCTCATCCAATTGGTAAAAAATTCTCATTAGCTTGAATATCAAATTTTATGTCATCCATTTTTTCTGCCTGAACACAAGTTTAAAAAGCTTTAGAAAACAATGCACATGTTCATGATCCAAATCTGCTGAAAATTGGCATTCAAAAAGGAGATAACCATGGTGCCTAGAAAAGCATAAGTGGGAGGGAGAGTTTCGGGATTCACAAACAATGGTTCCCCTCCAGAAACTTTTTGAATGACCTTTGTACATCCTGGCAATTCCAACTGCAAAACCTAAGTATTGTGTGGTACATGCTCTGCTAACTTCAAAAAATTGGCATCCAAAAACAACCGCAAACAATCAATACTGACCAGTGTTTGTTTTCACAGGCGTTTCATGATCGCAAGACAAGGATCTGATGAAAAATGGCAGCATCAAACGCGAAGATGGCCTTTTCGGAGTTGAGAGAATCACATCTTCCTCGAGAAATGAATTCAACTGTTTCAGTGAATTTTCATTGACAGCCTGTCAAAATAAAAAGTTACTTGTCTAATTTCTCAAGAATTGTGGAAGTGAACAGCAAGTCTAGAATAATGAGCATCGTTGGGCTGAAAAACGTACACCAGCAATATACAGGGTGGCCCAAGGCGACCCGGTCAATTTGAGTGTTGGTCTAATTTTGTTCTTATGTTCTTGCGTCACTCACTCACCGCATGGGCATGCGGCCATCTCATCCAGCGGAGTTGTGGGGCCATTCTGCTTCGCGGACATGGAGAGCGGTATCTTCAACTGCTGCAGCAAGATGTCGTCCAACATCTACTCAAGGAATATGTGCCGGATTTTCAAGCCATGTTTTGCCAGCAAGGCGGCGCACATCACCACTGTCATGTTGCTGTCCGCCAGTTCTTAGACCAAACGTTCCCGGGCAGATGGATGGGCAGGCAGGAGCCATTGAAATGACGCCGAGATCGCGTGGCCTCATGCCCAGGGATTTCTTTTTCTGGGGGTATATCCTTGAAGAGGTCTATGAGACCCATCCCACAGATCTGCTGGACCTCCAGCAAAACATCGAATTGGCGATACGTAGCGCACCGCAGGAATTGTGCCAGCCAGAATGTGTGCCGCAACGTCGCAGAGAGGACGACGGCAACCAATTCGAGCACCTCCGACACAAATAACACTTTTCAACAAATTAACCGGGTCGCCTCGGGCCACCCTGTAGAAAGGAAATCAGCTGCAATGGAAGAATGAAGCCTAAATTATGTGGTTTGAAGACAAACAAAAATTATATTCTTTCCAAAGCTGGACGAAGGTTTGATCAAAAGCAATCGCAGAACAACTTTCTTGGAGGCAAGCTGACCTGCAGTGACTGAGAATGACTAAAGACCGGTCGGAATGCCTCATCTACAAATGTCTCTCTCATCGAAATTTATTCCAAATCAAAAAAATCGTGAGAAAAAAATGAAAGCACATACGTACGAACCCTTTCTTCAGGATGCTGGCCAAAGAGATCGGGATGGACGACAAAATAAAATGGACGCAACGCTGTTGATATTTCACCCTGACTCAGGAAGCAGAGCTGCAAGTGTACGGGGTTAAATTTCTTGCATCGAGTTGACAATCTAGTTAATGGAGGAAAAGAGACATATGCAGCCATTCAGAAAACCGGACCATGGATTTTCTTTCAAAATTTTAAAGCATATTCAATGGGATAGCAGATTGGGAATTGAATTGTTGAAAAAAAATTCAAATTTCACAGGTGCCGCAAAATGCATCTTATGAGGAAGTGGAATTTGCAGTGTTTAAGATTGGGAATCACAATGCCCAATGTTTAAAAAATCTGAAAAGATCTGACGCCCAACATTTCTCAAGATTGGAAAAAGGAGAAAAAAGACATCATTTTGCAACCTTGTGAATGGGGCTGGTCAGAAAATTGCAAACATGATTTCTCATGGGCTTTACGTTTGTAATCATTGTTGATTTCACCAACTGTCCATTTTCTTCCAACACCAATGATTTCCTCTCCATTACAGTAGTTTTCTCTCTATTACAGCAGTTTTTTGATTGGTTCGAGCAATAGCGAATGTCCTACGCAACCCTTCTTTTGAGCAACATCACAATATTTGCTTTGAGAAATCCACACTCACGAGTGCCCTGTAATTTCTCAAAACCATTTTCAAGATTTTCAAATGCTTTTCAAGGGTTTCTTGAGCAATGGGAAGTTTAACCCATGGATAGAGCACACTGAAAATGGTGATAAGGAATTGGCACCACCAAAACGAAATCAGGAATTTCAACCATCCTTTGTGATTCCTTTATCATTTCAGTCAATTAAAAGACAATTCCAGCAATTGTGAATGGGCGATTTTCCTCGAAATATGATAATTTCCACGAAATTCATTGATTTTCATGAAATATCTCCCTTTTTCAGCTTTTCATGCGAAAACGCCATGCCTTTCCTTTTTTTTTAATTAAGTGGCAAGCACAGTGCACAAAAACATTTGAATGTCTGAGCTTTCTTTTGCTTTTTTCTCAGTCTGTTATTCAGTGTATTTGCATCATTTTTCTGATGTATTGTTCCTGTGAAATTCAAAGCAGACACATTGTAAAAAATACTGAAGATACGTTTTTGACAAGTTCTTGCATTTATATTTCCACCGCCAAATAACGAAATTTTTAGATTTTTGAGCGAAATTTTCCAAAAAATATCACCATTTTCAGCGTGCTCTACCCATGGGCACACCTGTCGCAGTGAAGCCAAAAAAGCAGGGTCTGGCTGGAGTGGCATCCCCAACAAGGTTTCAACTTTCCAAGGAGCTGAGAACCTGACTAGGGGTATGGAATACATAATCCCTCAAAGACTTCAGAAAAGAATGGTGCTGTGAGAGTTGTTTGTTGCAAATCAAAACTGCATGAAGGTATGACTTTTCGAAAACAGCCTGCCACCTTCTTCCTTTTGAAGACTGTTCCAAATCAAACAAAACTATGTCAGTTTTGTTACCCCAAAAGTCAATCCGATTTAAAAGGTTGAATCATCATACACATCCACATCCAAGCAGAATTTTTCCACATCATTATTCATTCCCAAGCATTTTGTCCCTTCTCATAGCCTGTTTTCGGTGAAACTGGTATAGCAGCTCTTCGCCGTGGACAAATAAAAGGGAGCTAAGTGTAAGAAACTTTAATTTCTACTCCTGTGATTTTCCATTTAAAACGCATTGTTGTTCAACAATATTTTTCATTTCTCTGTTTTCACTTAGCTCCCTTTAATTTGTGCAGGGCGTCTTGAACTCTGATCCTTGCTAACTGTGCAGGTTATGACAACAGCCAGTGCCAATCTTGCATGGCAGGAAATTCCAAGCAGCAGGCAAGGATGTGATTTGAGCTGCAATTGACAATAATTGGCACACAACAGAATGGAGATTTTCGATCTCCAACTTCAAGCAGCCATGCAAAAAAATCACTAACCTAAATGCACAGGGTGAAAGGATGGACATTTTGTCTTGTATCCTGAGGTTCAGCGTTCACCCGTCAGTCGACATCATGGATCACTAACGATAGCACGTCGAAAATGCCACAAAATCAAATAGCAGTGTTTCTTTAATAATATCTAGAAACGATACATTTGACTTTAATCAACTGTGGTTACATGATGCTGGCCAACATTAAACTTTCACACACAAAACTTTGTGGTCTTTTTTGATGGCCAGAAATTTTATGATATGCACATTCTGGAATTTGTGCCTGGAAGCAATACACCGGTCTTCGCAGGCACAAAAAACTGGGCAGATTTTTGTGCAGGCAAGTTTCATTTGTCAAATTGCATGGCATATTTCGGTCAACATTGCCGATAGGCAGACTGGCGGCTGGGGGAGCAAAAATGTTCTCCAGATGAGAAAAGCTGATAGCAGAACACGTTTCCCAGGGAAATTTCCGAATTTTAAAGTAATTTGAATGGAAGAAAAATTCAAAATAAGGAAAAACAGGAAGAAGTTAAATTTTCGAAAAAAAGTGGAACATGAATGTGAAATCAATTCTTGCATGGGGAACAGAGGAAAAATACCGTGTCACCCCGATTCCTTTGATACCCGATTCGTCTAAAATAGGTTTTAGACGAATTGCGACGGGCAGAGTCTTTTTTTAAATTGCGCTGGGCAGGGTTTTTGCAATTTGCAAATAAGCGGACTTGCTCCATATGGTGTCGCCTGGTTTTATAGGAATTGAACCAGACGTTAGGTTAGATTCTGATTAGGTTTGGTTAGGAGGTTTGGTTAGGTTAGGTTTTAATTTGGGTTCGGTTGGGTTACTACAGTTTAGCGAAGCAAAGCGCAGTTCCGCTTCTGCAGTTTGCTCTGGTTTATAGGAATCGGGGCAGATGGATGACTCAGGAAAAAGGCAATTTTAGACGAATTGGGGATAAGGCGAATTGGGGATGAACCAAAAATACGACCTGCATTGATGATTACGGCCTGTGATGATTATACTCGTAGTGTTCCAAGGTTCCACCTGATTCAGACAAGATTTTTCATGAACTTTTCTGGGAAAAAAACACCTATTCAGAGGGCACATGATGGGAATGTGAAGTGTCCATGGTGTTGGAACTTTGCATCGTATGAAACAAAGCCACACAAAAAAATAAAACATAATTCTATCTTAATCATTTGACGACATTGTGGTTCCTGTTTGCAGACATCTTGGACTGACCAACGTACTTGGAACAATGAACTGTTAAGAGACATGAGCAGCAAACCTCCACTGTGATGAAATCTTAAGCTTAGAACATTCAGCCCAATTGAAACCACAGCCAAATAACGCACCAGCAAGCTTTAATTTTCCTCTGCTATAATTTCTCAATTCAGATTTTTAAAATTGCTGAAGTCTCAAGGTAAGATGTAACAAACATCTTGCTTCGAGAACCTTGTGAATAAATTCCAGTTGGTAGCACGTGATGTTAAAAAGGCCAGAAATGTGATGCTGAATGCAGCAGCACAGCCAAGGCCCTCAGACATACTTCACAGAGCCAAGATTTTTATGGACAAATACCTACCCTGCCGCAGATCTTATGTCGTCCTCGCCATCAACTGAACCCACAACAGCTTCCAGCACATGAAAAAGGCAGAACAACCAACCGCCATAGTGCATGTGCTGACAATCCACCATGTGACCAATTTTCAACCAGATAACTTGCCAGTTGCCCAATCGATTTTCGAAGTGGCAATTTTAAATTATTTTCAGAATGTGTGTGGTTGACTTTCCTTGGGACACATTGAAATCCAATTTTACAAAAAGTACGACAAGCGAATAATTTTTGTTGATGTGTGTAATCTCCCATCTGGAACCATGCAAATTCCAGACTGGGGAAACTGGAAAATTCGGTGATGGTTCAACTGTTTCTAATTTTGATAACCAGCAAAAAACCAGTTCATTTGGATGGTTCAACTGTTTCTAATTTTGATAACCAGAAAAAAACCAGTTATGCACATTGGGTTTTGCTGGTTATCAAAATTCAAATGCAGTTGAACCATCACCGAATTTGCCAACTTCCTCAGTCCGGAATTTGCATGATGCCAAATGGGAGATTTCAAATGTCAACAAAAATTCCTCGCATGTCCATAAAAATTGTAAAATTTTGTATGAATGTATCACCAACACACATTATGAAAACAATTTAAAAATGCCGCATCTTACAGGGCAGTTGAGATTATTCCAGCAATATTTGTTGCATTTGAAAATCTAAAATTGCTTCGTGCTCTAAGCAGACTGAGTTCCGACATTATTTCATCCACCAAAACTGGATCCGGTTCACATTCCGGGAATGACTCCGTCCCAACCTCAGCAGGGTCTCAAGGTCAACAACCTTCTAATTTTCCAGCTTTCCTTGTGTGACCATTCCTTCCTTTGATGGCTGTGACCATGCCTCTTCAACAATGATGGCTTGCTTCTGAGCTTCATTACTCACAGCCAAAGCAGAAACTAAAAATGCCCAGATCAGAACCATAAATACGCGAAACTAAATACACAGATCAGTCTTCATTTCAATTAACACTTGAAATGAAGATTGATCTATGTTTGTAAATATGCGAAACTAAATAAACAGATCAATCTTCATTTCAATTAACACTTGAAATGAAGATTGATCTATGTTTGTAAATATGCGAAACTAAACACTTGAAATGAAGATTGATCTATGTATTTAGTCAATTACGTTAGAACAATAAGTCAATTACGAACCAGATTGTGGCATCCTGCATTGTGGTGTGATTCTGATCAAAACTGTTACGTTGTTCTTGTTCTTTTTGATACATTTTTGATATCGTCAAAAGGAAAACTTGGAATCTGAACACTCATTTGAGAAAAAAAAACATTGAAATTTTTGAAACTTTCAAAAGTTTATTTTATTTGATCACCATCATGCAATTTATTTTCGTTTTTTCCCACGTTTCTTCTCGTTCTTTTCCCCCTGTTCATTTCGATCTTTTTGCCAGTCATCTTTCAATTTCAGAAGTCACTCACTTCAATCAGCTTTTATTTGTACAGACTAACAATCTCACAAGAATGCACCTCTCATTACGCCAATCGTCTTCAATCTTATAATCTTTTCTCTTCTTCTTTTCTTGTTTGGTCCTGTGAAATACGTCATCCTGAAGTCAAGAGTCCATTACACCATTGCATCATGGGACCAGCTAGTTAACTGGTTTATCACCCATGTGTTGTGGGATCGTTACCTGGGGTGGATAGTGGATATAAGCTGGACATTTTTCGAAAATGAGTGAACGGAAGTGCACGTTCATAGTCACGGTTGAAAGGAATGCCCCGGAGTTGAATTACAGTGGCGTTGAATCGTTGCACGCTGCATTGTTTCGCCGACGTAGCCCGTCATTTCGAGCTGTAACTGATCGTAACCATGCAAAAAGAGGACACGGTGAGTTCAGCAAGTGCAGCCGTCTCCATTTCAAGCACAGTCATCTCTTTTGAACTTGTGACACACACCTTCGATGGTTCCACATCTAGTAGCCAGTTTGTTGAGCGGCATAAGATTTCGGCAGTCATCAAACTCGAGGATCAGAAAGTGCAATTGTTAAATTGAACTCGTGATCAGTTCATTCGACCGAAGAATTGCAATAATTGCAAAGCAGAAACCTAAGAGCAGGTCACATGGTCCAGTCTTTCAGCTGCATTATAGGCTGAATTGCGTAAGAAAGACAATTTGTCAGGCGCCGAGAACCAGATCGTAAATTTGCATCAGAAACCCGGTGAAAAACTGGTAACGCCAATTTTCATAAGGTGGGCAATTGTGCTGTTAACAACCGCTAAGCCCCCTCCTCACACAAACCTGGCTTCCCCTCCCCAACAAGAAGAGTAGGAGCTAGAATGACTGGAAAGAAAGAACAAAAGAACCGAGGTTGGATCCCCCTCTGTTAGAACAGAGACGGGCTCAAAAATAACTTTGTTGTTTTTCCTTCTTTTCAAGATGACGCATCTCAAAAGGAGTCACACCAGTTGACCAAGCACCAGCCGCCTCTTTCGCAGAGACGCTGCAGCACTCACTGCTAACCTTGTTCAGTTGGCTTGTTCGACCTCCATGAATGGAAATTAATGTCCTCATACAATATGTGTTTGCCCATTTTTATCTACTGCCTCCTAAACTTTTTTCCTTTTTGCTCTTATGCAGGTGGTAGAAATAGCACCAGACTGCAACAAGGCTTTCTACAGGTGCCAGATTTTGACCTCACTTATAAAACGAGGATGTTAAATTTCTACAGCAGATAGTTTTTACTAAAATCTGAACAGTTGCAATTTTTACATGTATGAGTTCATTAATTTGCCGTTAACTATACATTTCTGCTTAACTGCGCATTGCACAAGACGTTAGAAGGAACGACAATAATTATTTTGTTCTAAAACACAAATCCAGTTACTTTACGCCTACAACATGTTGGCCCTTCATCTCAAGCTGGGCAGGCAAGTGACTGGCGTCGACAAAATTGCCCATATTTTCAGTTGGTGCATCAACCAGCTCATTTTTGTCTGTGTCTGGATTTGTTGTGAGAAATAGAAGCAGCTTTTTGGCAGCGGGAGGTATGAACCTCGTGTCTGGAAATGCAGCGCTCAACCTGCAAACTCGGGCAGTCCATTGTCACTGGTGAAAATCAGTTAACCGAAACCCTTCAGGAAATAAATTCTTTTGATTGCATTGAGTTCGGAAACCCTACCGGCACCATCTAGCAGTGGGCGCAGTCAAGTTGGGTTCAGCATCTGGTTAGTGGTATTGATCGTGGACAGTGCAATCTTGTGATAAGCAATCTCACCCCTGCATGCAATCAAAGAGATCGGCACCCTCAGTTCACGGGGTGTTTTTGGTTTTGCTGATCGTGCATGCCACCATTACCATCGTGCATACCTGAGTGCATGCCTTCGCCCCGATATTCTTCAGTTGTAGTGTTCAATGCAATGGACAATCCCCATTTCAAGTTGTGCCATTCTGGAATGACATTGCCAGAAGAACAGGTTTGGATGTTGCGAAAAGTTGTCGTAAGGAGTCCGTCTTGTAGTTGTTGTGGATTCCTGAAAATTGCAAGCTGCGGACGAAAACCTGAGCAACGCCACAGGGTGTCACACTTTTATTTCTTTCATGTTGCTGGTTGGTTGGCGTAGTTGCATGTGAAGGCAGTTTTCCTAGCAGTGTCAGTGGCTTGTTCAGCTCTGTTGAAATTTCTGCTCGTGGTTACAACAATAGTTTGTAAAATTTAAACAATTTTTTCCAATTTTACCAAATTTTGGGTTTGGTAAAAAATTTGGCTCCCAAAAACGATATTCACCAAAATTTTAGCAAAATTTTAAATTTTACCAAAATTGACAATTTCACCAGGAAATAACAAAAAAAATTTGCATAACTTTTACCGAATGTTTCCTCAGAAGTGACTTCACACGGGGTTGAACATGCCACTCTGTGCATGCGAAAGCCTGATTCGCAATCTAAAATGGGTGCGCGCCATATCTTACCTTTGTTTATGGTCCCACCCTTTTCTTTTTTCTTTTGGTTTCTACAACTGAAGCCAAAACAGTCAAACCATCTGCAAAGGAAACAAAAGTACGCACGAAGCCAGTGACACTCTGTTCGCGATTGCTGTAAACCAAACAGAGCAACAAGCGTCGGCCAGGTGCAGTGACCTCGTGCAGCACTTCGTCTCGGACCAAGGTGAAAAACAGGAGTGTGAAAATGACCACGTGGTTTGCAAAGTGATCAGCGCAATAAAATGCAAGAAAGCAGGAAATAGACTCCCCTCACCCCTTCAGGATCTCCCGACAGGTCGCAGGCAAGCACAAGAACCATTCAAATGCAGTCTCCGCAGTCAGGAAAACGTCCTCAAGCCTTAAAATCCAGACAATCGCAACCACAACCAATATAGTGCTCCTCGTGCATATGCAGATCCGCTCAACGTGTTTAAAAAACGTACGGTATGTCTGAGATGAAGAAAATACCCAAAGGAAGCATCAGCAAATATTCATTTTATTCGTTTTACAGTAATCATTTCTCATGGCACACAGAAGTCGTCCAAGCAGAACAAATCGCAGTCCTCTGAGATTTAAACATTCCTAAAAAAACAAACACTGTTTGTACAGCCATGACTAGTCATGAAACTTGACATAATCAACATCAGATACCTCGAATAACAAGTTTTAAAAATTAAAATTGATTCATATTAGACGCTATCAGAAATAACCAGGACCATGGATAAAGCAAGAAGCAAACCCAGGTTCGGTCGGACGACTCGCCGAAGGGCGATCTGTCTGGAAGACCCCACCTAGATGATGAATGATAATGACTGTTTTGTCATCTGGTCATTAAAAGTTGCAGAATCAATCTAAATTCTGAACATACAAATTTCATATCCACATTTTGTTTAATCCAAGGACAAGGAGGAATAAAGTGCTTGCAGAGCTTTTCAGGAAAAGAAAGACAATTAATAACAAGCCTAATTAAAAAAGTACCGTTCGGACGAAAGCTTTTCTTTGCGAAAGTGCAGCACTTGATTGGTAACCTCCATGTGTCTTTCAGGATGAAATTAAATATCATAATGTCAGTGGCACTTCCTGTTCCTCCCAGTCCGCCTCTTCCATCTTGTTTTACACATCGTTCATAAAATAGACAGATCAAGAAAGACTTACTCCAATATAAAAAAAAAATCCAATTGCTTTTTTAGTGAAATGCAAATAAATGAACACAATAATAGTTCAACTGTGATCAAATAGTTCAACTGAAAAATCAACTGTGATCAACAATGATCATGCAAAATTAAAAAAACTAACCCCTATATCTCCAAGATTCTGGGTAATCGAAAAATCCCTAATCCATCCCAGGCCACCAAAGAAGTGACAAAGAAAGTCAGATCAATTCTACAAAAATGCAAGACAAAAGCAAATCGCACCAACTTTCGCTTGCTTAACTGCAACATTGTCCACTCGAAGTTACAAGGAAACCACGTTCACCATGACTTGAAAGACTGGATTTTTGCTCCTTTCAGACCTCACGTTGACTCATCGGACAACCACACAGGACGACACCTCAGACTCCACCAGAATCACTGCCCAGCTAGGGCCTATTTGAATTGGTTCACTAAACAGAGCAGGAGAAGGCAATAAAAAAAATAAATCCCGAAGAATTCCCGAACTAAAGCAAAGCCAATGCACATGTTCGAAGACAAAATATACACGGATGCCCAGCTCCTTACTCTTGGCAAAAGTTGCTACTAAAGTCTGTTCATTTTCAGAATGGTCCACGCCTTTTTATGGACAGGAATCTGCAAATTTCTGCAAAAATCGGGAATCGGAGATTTTGAGCTTGGGGCTCAATTTTCGAAATTCTGTCCTGTTAGTTTTCACCTCTCAATCTTTTGGTTCTTCCACTTCTGATATTTTTGCAACTTTACGTGACCACGATCTCTCCGGTTTGCTGGTCGTTACGCTCTGCTTTTAAAATGTGCACCTGTGGTGCAGCGCTGATCCGAAACTTCGCTGGCCCTCACTTTGCAATTATTGGCACCGACTGCAATGGTTTGAGTCCACATCTGCTGTTGTCAACAACTGGAAGACAGGCATGCGGATTAATGTCAGGAAAATTTCAAAATCATGTTTTGGTTGTTTTTCCATCTGTGACACGTTTTGTCTAAGCAAACATGAGCCAAACGAAAATTAAAAAAATTTGCTGATGAGGCGATTCGAACCCACGATCATTGATCTTCACGACCAGTGCTCTACCACTGAGCTACAAGCGCTTTCCAGAATTTCAGTTCTTAAATTCGCACTTGAATGAAAAAACTCGGAAATTCTGGCATGGAATGTTGAATAATTTGGACACCACTGTCATGCCCCCGCTCCCACCTTCGTTTTGCTGCAATTTTTGGCGCGGACCATTCTGAAAATGATCGCACTTTTTGCATAAACATCCAGCAAAAATACCATATC